>VXCM01002171.1:115779-164666 GCA_014773175.1 Lucifuga dentata | reverse complement strand
TTTTTTTTTTTTTTTTTTGGGAGAGGAAGCTGATTGACTGAAAGGATAGATAGATAGATAGAAAGGGCTGACGGGGAAGAATGAAAAGCACCACAACACCCAACGGCCTAAAAGGACCCGTGCATATCTGCCTCCTGAATCCTCGTGTCTGTCTTTCCGCAAAACGTCTTTCCACCTCTGTTTGCATCGACATCTGTTTATGCCTGCCTAGCACATGGCTACCACACAGCTTTAATAGCCAGACAACCCTCCACTTTCCATGACCCTGCGCAGTTATTTTCAGCGCTGCTCGTCTCCCATCACGACTCCCGCACTCCGAAAAAAATAAATAAAAATAAAAACTCAACATGTTTTTCCACATTACTTTGGCTTATTACCAAATCACACCTATTGATGGCGAGAGAAGCGGAGCGATGGTTCGCACAGTGTGTGGCCAAGAGCTGATGAAAAGGCCCAATCACACGTCTCTGATAATGGAGTCATCGCAGCCTCATAATGATGGAATTGAGCGCTATTGAAAAGCAAACAGAGGATACACTGATTGCTCGCCGTACAAGACATTTACATTTCAGGCATTTTAGCTGATACTCGTAACCAGAGTAACAGTTACAAGAATGTGTCCGAGGTCCCCATTTAAGCCCCGCTGCTCTGTCAAAAGTTTTAATAAAGTGGGTTTTTTTTGTCAGCTAAGAATCAACAGTGGCGAAGTACACTTTGATTTTATGATGCTCATAATGAAAGCATCCGCAGAGGAAAGCTGAGTCTGACAGAGATGGAGGCAAATGTCGTTATCAGGGGACCGGTGACTCCATTTAGCTCTTACGAAATGCTCTGTGGAGTAAGAAAGAGCGGCGTAAAACACCGAGTCCCTAAAAGGTAGTATTAGTTTACACGCAAATATAAAAGCCTTAAATCTCCATTGTCATTAAAGTTTCCATTTACACTTCTGGCTCTCCCTGGCTGTCTTATTTAAGAATCCTCTAATATGATTTTTCTATTTGTTGCTTGCCACCTCCCCCCCACTCTGATTTCTCTTCTTCCTCTTTTTCCTCCTTATATCCATCTACTTCCACTCCCTCTTCTCTTTCTTTGCCATCCATCTTCCAACCCTGCGTTCCAGGGCTTGCTGTCTGAGATCCTACGCAAGGAGGAGGACCCCAAAACAGCGTCCCAGTCGCTGTTGGTCAACCTGCGTGCCATGCAGAACTTCCTGCAGCTGCCGGAGGCTGAGCGCGATCGCATCTATCAGGACGAAAGGGAGCGCAGCCTGACCGCCGCCTCCGCGATGGGTGCCGCTCCTCTCATCAGCACGCCTCCAAGCCGGCCAGTACAGGTGCCAGATTTTTGATTCATCTCTGGCAGGTTTTCTGCAGTAATCTGATATTTATTTTAGCAATATAACTCTGTCTTGAATTTTACCCAGTTAGCAGGACTGGACTTTCACTGAGAGAAACATGATTTTTGTTTGAGTTGATGTTTAAAGGGGACAAAAATTAGGCTTAAGTCCAGTGAAGAAGCGATAGGATTATGGCAGATTCACGCTTCTCCATCAACACGTTGCGGTGGTCTCGCCATAGCAACAGCATAGCAACCAATTTATAGCTCACTGTTGGATTTAAAGGACCATACCGGCGATCATGCATGTTTGAGCCTAATATATTCAATCTTCATACATGTTACATTACTGATAATCATTTCCCAAAGGATAAAACCGAATTTCACTTTCCTGATATTTTGCAAAATCTCTTAATCTTTCAAAATCAAATATTCAGGCGATACACCCACCTTAAAAATCGATGTTTCACCTGCTAATAGTTACACAGCCTTATGAAGTCACAGTCATTTAAATTTTCGATAAACGCAGGTATTCTTTTGGGACTATATTCCCTGGTGGAGACACACATTCACTCCACGCTTTGTATTGCCCTTAAATGCTAAATTTACGTAACTTTGAAAAAAAATCTGAATATACGTCTTGTTCGCGATGATGGATTACCTATCCCAAGAACGTTTCAAGTANAAAAAAAATCTGAATATACGTCTTGTTCGCGATGATGGATTACCTATCCCAAGAACGTTTCAAGTATTAACAAATTGATTTTAATAGTGTACCAGAATGAACTGAAACCAATAGCGGTCTGGAAGGTAGGAAAAACATTTNATGATTTTAATAGTGTACCAGAATGAACTGAAACCAATAGCGGTCTGGAAGGTAGGAAAAACATTTTAATTCACTGTTCCTGTAGTATGCTTTGGGAAATGATTGTCAGTAATGTTAAGTGTATGAATATTGAATATATTAGTCTCAAACATGCACAGCTGCTGGTATGGTATGGTCCTTTAACCTGTTGATTGCATTACATTTTTCATTCATTTTTGATTGATGATTGATTGCAGAAAGATCTCAAAAAGCAAACCTGTCTACTGTTACTAAGAAGTAGCTTTACTTCAGCCTGCTAACGTATCAAGCAGCACTACCGATAACAGCAACCAAAATCCTGTCATGAACAGGCGTGTCGCATGCTGGGGCCAACGTGTACACTGAATTGAATAACCTTCCTGTGGTTCATTCATCAGCTGCTAGTCCTTCATTGGTTACCACTGGTTTCCTTCACTTTCAGAGCAGAAAGATGTTTATGTTACTGAAATACCAGTCTGCACTAAATGAGTACATCATAGGGCGGTATTCATAACTACACCTTGTCACGCTGAGTAACACCATGAATTGAAGCTCATTCATAAAATTTCTCTCAACGCATCCTCGTCCCTTTACTAACACGTCGTTGTGTCGCAGGTAAAAGCCAATAAAAATCGGCGTGTTATTGAGCTGTTTCATAATTAAAAGGCCACACTTTGTATGGCTTCATCTGATGTGAAAGTGAAGTTGACATATTAAAAAAGAAACCTAAATTCTCAGCTTTGGAGCTCCACATTTTAAAGGATCATACCATCTATTTTGCATGTTTGAGCCTAATATATTAAATTTTCATACATGTTATGTTACTGACAATCATTTCCCAAAGGATAAAATTGTATTTCAGCTTTCCTGATATTTTGCAAAACCTCTTAATCTTTCAAAATCAAATATTCAAGTGATACACCCACCTTAAAAATCCATGTTTCACCTGCTAATAGTTACACAGCCTTATGAAGTCACGGTTGTTAAAATTTTTTGATAAACGTAGGTCTTCTTTTGGGACTATATTTCCCGATGGAGACATCTATTCACTCCACGCTTTTTATTGCACTTAAACGCTAAAATTACAAAACTTTGAAAAAACCTGAATACACGTCTTGTTTGCAATGATGGATTACCTATCCCAAGAACATTTCAAGTATCAACACATTGATTTTAATAGCGTACCAGAATGAACTGAAACCAGTGGTGGTCTGGAAGGTAGGAAAAACATTTTTAATTCTTCGTTCCAGTAGTATGCTTTGGGAAAATGATTGTCAGTAACCTTACATGTATGAAAGCTGAATATATTAGGCTCAAACGTGCAAAATGGCTGGTATGATCCTTTAAGAGATTTTCACTAATATAAGAGAGATTTGCTCCACACACCGACGCATGGGAGGTGTGTGTGTGTTGTGTATGAGAGATTTGCAGAGCGCAGCCGATGAGGCTCGAGGAAGAGGCGCAGTGCCACGAGAATATCTGCCACAGTGGATCAAAATTCATCATTCAGATTTATTGATCACAAACACGTAATGCAAATACAATTTCAAAGGTTACTCAGATTTCATACCACTGAAATTTACACTAGACTGACACAGGTTTAATTTTTTTTGTGTGTGTTTGTGACGGTGTGTTTCATGAATCGCTTCCCTGACATGTAAATAAGGAAACATCACAGTAACGTCTCTTTCAAGGCAAACGCTCAAAGTTGCCAGTAACAATTACGTTACACAAGCATGTTCCTATGAGTGAAGGAACATGCTTGCATAACGATATTTGCCCTAATCGACATGCTAAGTCTGCTGATGAGTTTTATGAATCCCACCCATAAGCTCATTCTTTTACATTGGCTGAAATGAGAACAAACAGTAGCTCAGAAAGGGACCAGAAGAGATGTAAAAACACATCCTAGAAGATGAAATGCTGAGCTGGCCATGTGAAGCTGAGGGTTCAGCTCTCCAGTTAGCCTGTGGTTTGGATATGATTTGCAACGTGTAAACAAGTGTGAGAGCAGATCTGCAGGTACGAGAGAAGTTAGGAGTGATTTTAGGAAGCTGGCATGTACCTGTCTTTGTGCCGGTGTCATGGACTTGATTTAGTGAAACGCGTGAAAGGAGGAGCCTGACTGATAAGGTTGTCACTCATCACTTTACCCTCAGACGTCAAAGCCAGGTTAGAATAACATTCCACGCAAGGCAGCTATATCAGCCATTTTCTATTCATAAATGCATCGGTTTCCTGACAAAACATCATTCGCTTTTGTTCGTCATTCAGTATTTTGAGGTGGAGATGTTGTGTGCCTCGCGTAAAACTTGTGGTGAAGGCACACACACACACACACACATACACACATGTACTATGCTCTACAAACCACAGTATGGAGACACCAAGTATTCGTACAAGCACCACCCTTCTACATTGTTTTGCTCCACACCTCACACAATCCTCCATTGTATCAGGTAGCAACCTGTCTTGGAAGCATGTTGAGCGAATGCCAAATGAGTTTCGTCAAAGTGAACATACTTTACATTCCCCCTGCATGTAAATGAGTAATGCATCATCCTCACCCTTGCCACACAGGTGAGAATGCCGCGCAAATGACAGATAATTTTTGGTGCTAATTTTGACCTTTCAGCACGCATTAAGCAGCATTAGCAGCCCTGCAATTCTAAAACTACAATTTGCTCGGTGATAACAAGCTCTGGGAAAGATCAGATGTGGTTTCTTTCCTCAGTCAGACCCTCATTCACAATCCTCGACTACTCATCACAGCTTTACCTCACCGCATATCAGTATCCCTCTTTAAAAGACATGGCCAACTTTCTACCTCTTAAAGGACCATAATGATGATTTTGCATGTTTGAGCCCCAATAAATACTATCTGAATACAGGTTATGTTACTGCAAACCATTTTCCCAAACATAAAACCATATTTTAGTTTTTGTGTTATTTTGCCAAATATCCTGATCTTTCAAAATCAAATGTTCAGGTGATAGCCACCTTAAAATGTAATGTTTCACCCGCTGATGGGCATGATTTAGAAGGCACAATCATTTTAATTTCTCTGTAAAAACAGTATTCTCTGGTACTATATTCCCTGGTGGAGAGATACATTTTCTTCTGTGTAGCTCCGTGTTGGATCGTTTAAATTAAATAACTTTGAAAAAAAAAAATAATAATAGAGGTTTGTTCACTGTGATGAATTACTTATCTCAAGCACCTTTCATGTCTCTACAGGTTGATTTTATATAGCGTACTGGAATGAACTGAAACTAGTGGCTGCCTGATAGGTAGGAAAAATAAATTCTATTAACTGCCTCTCCAGTAGTATGTTTTGGAAAATGCATAATTTAACACGTATGCAGGTTCTATTTATTGGGCTCAAACATGCAAAATCACCGGTATGGACCTTTAAGCCCATTTAAAGTGCGGTCAGCTGGATCTGACAAAGGCTTTCCTCTGTACTGTCCTGGTGAAGATGAGGATTTGTGGATGAGGCGAAAACAGAGATTGTCCCCCAAAACCCAGGACCACCCAAGTCCAAAATGGAGCCTCTTCCCATAAAGAGCACAGCATGATGCCATGGCTTTCCGAAGCCAAAATGAAAGAATCTCATTCTGAATCATTGACGCTGAACAGAAACAGTTCACAGCTCAACTTTACAGTCGCAGACCGTGTCAGAGCAGGACAGCGGCTTAAAGTGTGAGCATGGAACTTTGCACAAACATGTATTGTAGTAAAAAAAAAAAAAAAAAANAAAAAAAAAAAAAAAAAAAAGACGTGTAGAAAAAAGATGAATATTCTGATATTCTGATATTGTCATTAGCATCCTGGAAGCCTGGATAGTGATTTGAAGCTACATCTTTTCCTGTTTTAATTAATGATGTAGGTGAAGGAGAGATTTTGGTGTTGGAAATCCACTTTTTTTTTTTTTTTTTTNGAAAATTAAAAAAAAAAAATAGATAAATATACTGTATTGACAAAATGATCAATGAACAATACGACTGCTACTTGGCACACCATCCTCAGGTATTATGTAGCCGTGTCTTATGTCGTTCATGTAGCGCTTCAGTACAACAACAGACCTTCACATATTCTCTCTTACATGACTTACACCCAGCGACATTTATCATGCAGACCTGTTCCTGGCAAGGTAAATCTCACACACACCCACAAACGTTGACACACTCATACACCTGGCCATATGCCAGCCTCTCCTATGGAGCAATGCGGTGTGAATTTAAGCCCATAAATCAGCCAGGGTGGCAATTGAGCCCGAGACAGAGGAGGGTTTTTATAGACCTCATAAAAACAGATGCAGAGGTATGTTTCTCTCACGTGTGCCGATGGGTCGCTCGACTCCCCCAAGCCAGTTAGTGCACGTCCCAGCCTCAACAATTAGCTCTGACATGGTAACCCACTGCTCAGACTGACAAGCTCGTGTGGAGCTGTCATAAAGCAAGATGAAAGGTTGAGGAATGCTCTGACATTCCACTTTCACCACAAATTTGAGGATTATCAGAGTGTTTCTTTAACCCAGGAAGGGCCCATGTTCGCTGTCTAGACTTTTTTTTTTCCTGTCAGTTTGTAACCGTTCTCGTTATTAGTGGTTTATTNGTTCGCTGTCTAGACTTTTTTTTTTTCCTGTCAGTTTGTAACCGTTCTCGTTATTAGTGGTTTATTTGAATACCGTGTGCTAGTCTCATCCATAATTCTATTCACAAGAATGTGTATGGAATGATTCTTATGCTAATAGTAATGTTTCTTTTCTGATCCCAGTTAGCTTGGCAAAAGATTTTTGTCAAGATGCAACAAGCCTCTGAATGACATAACCTGCATTCATTTTCTGATTGAGTTTTGAATAAGTGCATGAGTGCAATCTACACTCTAGTCTATGAAATATGTCAGCACGCTCGTATTTGTATTTTGTTTTCCTCATGTGAGCCTAAACAAACATGGTTGTGTTGTGTTGTGTTCCTCACACTGCAGCCTCGGAGGGAAGATTGTAACAGCGTAAGGCCTGAAGACTGGAATCCCAGAATCCCCGTGGGCATTTCTCCCGTGAGCCAATAACTTCACCCTGTCACCTCACCCACTATCACCACCACCAATCATGTTGTTTCAGGATGCACATGTTTGTAGAGCAGAAAACGTAAATAGGAGTAATATGCAAATTTATCAGTTAAGCGAATGACTCATTCTTATTTTTGGTTGAGTTTTGGTCAAATATGAACACAGTAATGATAATATTTTACTCTGATATGAGTCTATAGATCTTGATCATGTCTCATATTCAGATATGGGCCAAATAAAGCAAATACTTTTATAGGGGTTTATTAAGCCTATATTTTTTTAATATTAAAATCTCAAAAAATACATGGAAATACTGCTTGTCAATTACAAAACACATCAAAACACAATTTTTATAGACCTGATACATGGACATGATAATGTTAAGAATTATCCTCAACTAGAGTATTGTAGCCCAGTCTGTTGCAGACCAACAAACATCAATTAAATACAATTTAAAAAAAGGTAAATTCTAACCAAGTATGGGATTTTAAATGGAATACGTATAAAGTGTTTTTTTTTTTTTTTTANTTTTTTTTTTTTTTTTAATTTTCAGTCTTTGAACCAGGTGAAACCGTCCCCTTTGCCCAGTGAGTGGAACGGCAAGACCGAGAGCTGCATCCTCAACATCAACTCCACCATCTACGATGAGATTCAGCAGGAGATGAAGAGGGCCAAAGTTTCCCAGGCTCTGTTTGCTAAGGTGGCCGCCTCCAAGAGCCAGGTACCCAAACGCAAAAAAACCACCAGACTTCATAAAATGTCTACATACATACATCTCATAGTGAGTTTGAGAAAACATTGTGGATCAAGCTTTTGTTATTAAACAGGAAAAAGAGCTTTCATCTTTTTTTTTTAAAGTGTTGATGATTGATACATATTAGTTTTGGTGAACTGATTCTTAACATTTTAGCCAAGAATCCCAGTTACCATCAATCCTGCAAAAGTTGTCATTTTTTTCAGACAGTGGTGAGATGCAGCACAAGTGCTTCAAATGTCTACACACACTCCCACATATGCACACACATTAGGCTGACGAATGGCTTGGAAAGATGAAGGAAATTAGGGCCCTTTGGGTTCGAGTCAGGCTCGGTGGCGTCTAAATGAGACGATCCTTGACCTGCAGATCTTTTGGCATTCGGTGCACTAGATTTCTTGATACATAAAATGACGAGACAGCATTTTCACACAATGTCATCTTTTTTGATCAAGTTTACCAGCGAGAGACAGAATGCTAAAAACTATAACACGTCAGATACTGTATTCGTAAAATTTAAGGGAAAAAAAACAGAAATCCATCCAGCATGCAGCAAACTTGCCTTCATACACCATAGCAGTGATTTATCATCATAATGACATATGTCTGCTTTATTGTGGGTTTGGATTTGAGCAGCCTACACTGTTTCAACACAAAACAAACCTGTTTATATTAGCCCCGCTCTGAATGGCTCCCCCAGTTAGACGAAGGGGCCCCTGTTATCTTCTTCCAGAGAGCACCGCACTCGCACAATACACGCTTGTGTGCACTGGCTGAGGAAAAAAAAAACCCGAAACGAAAACACGGCGCCAGTTTAACTCTTTATTAAAAGTAATTAAAAACATGGCACTAAATTGTCGTTATTAAAGATTTTCACATGTCTGTCGGAGGCGGAGTCGGGAAGATTTTTCATAATTGTGCTTGATGAAGAAGATGGGGGGAGAAATAGATCACCAAGGGCGGAATAATCTTGAAATATCTGCACAGGCTTTATTTTTTTCTTGCTGATTAGGATGATTATACCCTCAGATAGCTTTGTTTTACCAAATTGCAGTTTGATGCACAAACCACTGTTTTTGTTAAGGAGTTCAAAGACTCCGTGGAAGGATGGAGAGAGAGAGAGGGGAGAGGTAGGCGGCCGCAGTATTAACTCACGAAATGTCTCTCTTCTCTCAAATGATCATTTGTCTGGGAACAGGTTTCCACAGTCTCCACCTCCTCTCTCTCTCTCTCTCTCTCACTCCCTCCTATTTTTCTTTCTTGCCCCTCTACCTCTCTTTTCTCCCCAATTTCTCTGTCTCTCTCTCGTTCCATTCATGGCGGGCGGGTGTGAATGTGAATTGAGCAGCAGATAAGAAGTGTGCTAATTACGCCTGTGAAAGGGGGCCTGGGAGAGCACTTATCTCTGGCTCCATCTCGTAATGGGCGCTCCCCGGGCAGCTGGTTTCTCCCCTTACTACCCAGTCAGTTTTGCCACAACCCGCAGTACCGCCAGGCCAGCGGCTGCTCCTACCAGCCGAGACCCCTGGANGGGGGGGGGGGTCTTTGGTCGCGATTTCATCAAATCCATCATTTCCTTTATTTCCTGAAGATTTAAAGCATCTATGAGATTCTGTTCTTTTCGAGTTTTGAAGCTTTGGTTCTTTTTTGACTGTTTTTGCATTTGCTTCCAACTGTCAGTCAAACCGTGTGGGTGGCGCTGATGTTTCTTGTTGCCCTTTTTGTACTCTGAACTCATTAGATTGCCATGTTATTTTCCTCCTCTCACACTATTAACTGCAATCCATAAAATTTACATTTGCATGCGTGGAAACAGCACGACTTTCTGTAGGTTGCCTTTTTTTTTTTCCCTTTTTTCTCTCAGCAGCGGTACCTATCACTGCTCAGATTAGCTTCCTGGCCCTATTTATTCCCAAGAAAATGCTGGTACCACTAGAGGAATCAAAGAAATATTCACTTCCTGTGCACCAGAGAATTGAAAAGTTAAATATTATTCCTCTTCTTAGGTCTAAAGGGCCCAGTGAGGTTTGCAGTCTTGCCGTGGGTCGACTAGCATGCCAGTAGTAGCGGCTGGTACTGTGGTTGGGAGTTGAGCATGAATGTGGTTGGTGATGGGGATGGAGGAAGGGATGAACTGGCAGGAAGCCCATATGGGGTTCAGAGAAATAATCATGGGGGAGGAGGGTGGGGAAGAGGCATCATCGCTGAGGCTGGCACATGCCTATTAGCTTAGCATGCTAGGCAATGTCTGCCTGTTTAGCTCAGTTTAGGATTTTCCAGCATGCTTACACCCGCACATTTACAGGTGACCAAGATGAGCTGGTTTGGTAGTGTGCGTGCGTGTGTGTGNACACCCGCACATTTACAGGTGACCAAGATGAGCTGGTTTGGTAGTGTGCGTGCGTGTGTGTGTGTGTGTGTGTGCGCACGTGAAGTGATGTTAGGGTATTGAGCATTTGTGTGTCTGTGCTTGTGCAGCGGGGGGGGGCATGAGAGAGATCCAGGAAAGAAGGGGTGGCGAGTGGGGTGGAGGAGAGGAAGATGTGGAGTTGAAGGAGGTCATAGCAGCAGTGTTCCCATGGGTAGAAAAGCAGTAAACAGAAGTTTACTGATTTGTGCTGCTCCACTGTGTTTGTGCTTAGGTGTGTGTGTGTGTGTGTGTGTAATATGTGTGTATCAGCTATGGGTTTATGTGCAGGCACATTTGAATCCATGTTCTAGGATGTGCATTGGTGTTTGTGTACTTTCCTTTGTGTATGTGTGTGGGGGGTTGCTGGAATGCTGCCATCCCATCCTCTCATAGGGCTCATAACCACAGCAGGACTCTGCCAGACCTAAACTGCACCCCNCCCCCAGTACTCATATTCAGTGTTGCATTTCAGTCACCCTTTTACTGCCACATATTCAGAGTAGTAACTATACAGCAGTGAATCCAACCCAAGCCATATTACTTTATCAGATTAATGGTCGCCATTCACTTCAAGTTGGGGCATGTATATTTGTCAACTAGTCTTTGCAGCCGTTTTGATTTATTAGGGCAGCTATTACTTTTTAGGCTTTGATAATATCAGAGTCATTATTCATGATCTACTCCTTTATGATTCAAACCTATCAAACGCTCCAAGAATGCTTCGTTTCCATTTAGCTGCGGGAGACGTCAGACTTGGAGAAAACAACTGCGCCCTTCTGGTCGGAGTCCAGCAGTGACACTGCCAAAAGTAGCTCGTATTAGTCAACGGCCCTTTTCATTTTAGCCTGCAGAGGTGCGCGCTCTGATCCGGATAGCCTGGTGTTAATGCACGCTATGCACCGGGAGAGTCCACCAGGGAGTCATCCAGCAAGCTAGCGTGCTTTGTTTTCACTGACGCTAACAGAGAGGGCTCGCTGCGTTGGCTAACCTGACAGCGAGGGCGGCTAGCGTTCCTCCGAGCAGTTGGAGGTTAGCTGAGCACGTGGCGGAGCAGGCCGAGCGCATTCCCGCGACATGGCTTTTTATGTCACTTCCTGTGAGGAATTACACAAAGGATGGAATCAGAGTCCCTGCTGTCATAAAACAAGCACCCCGGGAGCCCTGCGCACCGCGGGGCTCAAAGCCCTCCGACTCCTCAATGACCAGCAGAGTACAGAGCACCGCCACCACCAACAACCTCCGCCTCCTCCCCATCTCGCTTTCTCTCTCTGTCTCTTTCCCTCTCCCTCATTCTGAAGAGGCTACGCTAATTAGCCAGGCTCTAATGAGACAGAATGGCACTGATCTGGTCCGCCGCTGCGCCACCGGGGGGGCCAGGCTGGGGGGGCTGTTGCAGTAAGGGGGAAGGGGAGCGTAGGNGGGGGCGGGTGGGGACACTGATATGAGTAGGAAGGGAGGGTGACAGCGTAAGTGGAACTGCTTTCTTCCTGTGTCTGACATGACTAATTTCCTGGTAAGGGTGGAAACTGGTTTGCGGTTGTAGAAGTTTTTACGAGGGATTAAACACTTTTCGTAGCTTTAATCCCAAAATATTTAGCATACGACCCACGCAGCAGACCAGATCATACACACACAACACACACTTCCTCTCATGCTCTCTCCATCCAATGGCAGCTTAACAAGAGGGGCAGATGGCTGACCTTTTGGGTGTCTGTTTCTAGGCTGTGACTGTTCAGATGAGTGTCCGAGGAGCCGCTGGGGGTCTTGCAGGATAGAAGCCATGTCTTGAATGAAGAGTTTTATGGCATTAAATGGAATCATAGGACAGTAAATTGCATTCATTAAAGGTATTACAGATATATTTTAAGACTGGTAAGTGTGCCTGTGTTGTCGCTGCTAGCGGTTAGGTTTGGAGCAGCAGAGAAGTTTAGTTTTTACCTCTCGCTGTTGCAGAGGAGAATCATGATGTCTGTTTTTTTTTTTTAGACTTGCAGTTTTCCAGACCTCTCTCCCACAAATTAGGCAGATCAGAGTGAGTGCATCACTACCCCCTTGGGACCTAAAAGGCCGTGACTGTTTATTAATTGATTTATTTATTTATCTCCTGTGCCTGCTTGGTTATTAGGTTGCCATGGGAAACCAGCTAAGCCAGATCCTCTCTATTATTAAAGACACAATTTCTTGAACTAGAGGCCCAGCTGTCTGAATAATTAATTTAGTGAATGAATTATCTTGCAAACGGTAAGTCTTCCCCTCCCTCTGAAATGAGCCTTTCTCTTATTGTTTAATGGACAGTGGAATTCCCACCAGCCTGTTTTCTCTCCATCACCCGTTTCATCAAACCCTCCTCCTCCTCTTAGCCAGAGCACAGGGGCTCACTGAGCATGCCCAGAGCACTTTGTTTCTCTCCTGCCATCTCTCTCACTTACGCCTTACACACCACCTCTCACCCCATCTGTCTCCAATTGCACAGCTCACTCCCTCCTCCTCACCTACCTCCTACCCTCCAGACCAAACTAAGAATCTGCCCCTCCTGTCAGGACTTCAGAATTGTCTCTTCATCATCACCTTTAATGCATTATTAGATGACAATTTACTGTACCGTCGGCAGTGACCAAATCAATTCCCTGCATGAATCATAACCATAAACTATGTCATTTGCAGCAGCTCGCTGGCCTTCTCTCAATGAACCGTAATACATTTGCAAAGTCTCATCACTGTCCTACTTGACCCTTAACCATCCTTCTTGCACTTTGCCGACTTGTTAATGCTAGGTTGCTGCTCATGTCTTACAGATCAGCACAGCGTTTGCTAGGTGGTTCTTTCCTACAAATATTAGCTTGCTAACCCTCTCTCACTGTCTCCACTTCTCCTGACAGACCACACAGGGCTTGTTCTGAGGCCCATTCTCGCTAATCTGATCAGGCAGGCAAATACGCCGGGAAAAGCGCTTTAATGATCCCCCTAATTACCTCAAGTCAATACCAACTGTATTATTAGACTCGGGGAAAATATTCCATTAGGGTGCCCCCCGTGGGAGTCCCCCCTGTGCGCGCTGATGTCACGCGCTGCGCGCCCCCTACGCTTGTAATTAATTTTATTTACACACGCAGGAATGCACAAGGTCGCACCTGCAGCCCAGAGCCGCCCGACTCGGCCCGCCTAATCAGATCTGTCATAATTACCATTCTGCATNACCTGCAGCCCAGAGCCGCCCGACTCGGCCCGCCTAATCAGATCTGTCATAATTACCATTCTGCATGCTTCTGACACACGCCGGGAAATATTTCAATTTAACTACAGCCAGTAGCAGATGCAGGCAGAGAGAGGGAGAGAAAGAGAGAGTGTGTGTGTACAGGAGTGTGTGTAAGTCAGGGAGAATTGCATGGGGAGATATTAGGGCCTATCCAAGTGCTCATGCTGGTGCTTGTGGTGCTTGTGTGCACTTGGTTTTGCTTGCATTATTTTCTCTCTGTCTCTGTCTCCTCCCTCTCTGTGTCCTTATCTCTCTCTCTCCCCCTGCGGGAGACTGACTTTCCATCCCATCACTCTTTTTTTACAACATATGGCAGAAATTGAACCTGGAGAAGGTCGTAAATTGCCATTTCAGCCATGCACAGAGAAACATTTCAGATTTTGTGTTTGCTCTGCTGCCACTTGATTCTATTTGAGGTTTGGGATGACTTTTCAAGCTGAACAAGAAAAAACTGCTATACTTTTTGAGGATTAACCTTTGTACATGAGTCCATTATTTAGAAAGAAAAGTATTAGATTCAGCAGAATAAGGTAGTTTAATTTTGGAATGGAATGATTCATACCCGTCACTGTTTTTGTCATGCATTTGTAACAAATCAGCAACCAACAAACTTCTTGAAATTTGTTCAGTTTCATTAGTATCTGAAGCAAACTTGTAGCCCAATTAAGAACATTTATTTAGCTGACATGGACAATTTGCAACTTCTCTGCTATTTCAATCCCTAATTCAATAAGATCAGTCATGATTTATCAGCTTAATTATGCTCTGATATTAGCAATTAAACCCCAGCTTTGAATTAAATCTCAATCAAGCACTTATAATTGATGGAATCAGACTCCATGTAGGTGCTTTATGTGTTTGTAATGTCGCCGCCGTTGTTTATCTTCAGCTTCGTCTTCAGCGTGTTGGTCGTTCTCTGTGCATTCATTTTCCATCTGCCTCAGCAGCATCGAACAGAAAAAGATTACAAACAAGAGGTAAACCGGTGTGAGATCAGTGTTTGAACATTTACTGTAGCTACGCAAATGTGGCGTTGCCCAAATATCAGCCCACTACCAGGCTAAAGTAGATTATGGGGCAATAATCAGCAATTACTGCTGGTTGCTACAATGAGACATATGCAGCGTCCATGAGTTGATTTTCAGTTTTTACATATAGACAAGCTGGAGCATCTCAGTTGAAAAAAAATCTCGTAGGCCACCTTGTCAGTTCTTACAAGTTATCCTCAAATATGTAGCTTCAGGTGTTATATCAATACTGTGACTAAGTAGAGCGAAACATTAAAAGTCGGATACTGCATTTGTGATTCGCTCGCTCTTACTTTAACTACTGTTCATAAGCGTTTAAACTGTGGTCATAGCTGGGGACTCCCAGTTTGTGTCCGACTGTTTGTGTTAAGTCGTATTTAGCCGAAAAAACAAAAAAAAGAAAGATTACAACGTGTCGTTAAAGAAAACAGCACCACACAGATGTTTAATGTGCTCCATTTTAGATGGACTGGTCATTTGCCTTTGGTTATTCTTTACGCTCCATCTGCCTCTATTTGGTTTGCTAGAAAACTCCCCACGCACGTTATTGGTTCAGAAAGCGTGACGCACAGAACTGGTCGGTATTGTTTCTGGGAGCAAGCGCTGTCACAGAGAGGGCCGTTTCCTGCACAGTCATGCCTTCCCACCACAATGCGCGTCGTGTTAGCTGTCAGTCTGTTATTGTTGTCGACCCGATTATTGTATCGGGAGAGGTCGCGACCCCTCTTCAGAAAGCGCTCACTGTTCGGCTAAGACTCCTCGGTGTCACAGCAGGAATAGAAACAAGTAGTTCAACAGGGATGATTCAGATCAGGAGCATTTCTCCAGGAACACAATCTGGCACATCCGCTCTGATGAAACACCAGAGTCACATCAGCAGGATTCGTAGAAACATATGTTTTTAAAGGGTGATACCAGTGGTTTTGCATGCTCAAGCTCAGTAAATACTATCCATACACGTTACATTACTGCCAACCATTTTCCAAAATATAAAACTGTGTTTGAATTTTCCTGTTATTTTGCCAAACCCCCTAATCTTTCAAAATGAAATGTTCAGGTGATACATCCACCTTAAAATTCAGTGTTTCAGCTGCTAACACTTCTGCACGATTGTGTAAAGCACAGTCATTTTAATTTCTCAGTAAAAGCCGTCTTCTGCTGGGACAGTATTCCCTGGCAGAGACATGCTTTTTTTTTTTTTTTTTTTTTTCCCCTGTGTAGCTCCATGTCAAATTGGTTAAATTAAGTAACTTTGACTGTGATGGATTACTTATCTCAAGCAAGTTTGGAGTCAATACAAGATGATTTTCTTATAGCGTACTAGAATGAACTGAAACCAACGGCAGTTTGGAAGGTAGGGGAAAAAAACTCTGAAAGTTTACAGCTCTAGTAGTGCGTTTTGGAAAATGGTTGGCAATAATGTAGCGTGTATGCAAGTTGTATTTACTGGGTTCAATCGTGCAAATTCACAACTGTGGCCCTTTAAAAGGTAAGTTTCAGGTTATTTGACTCAGTTTTTAATGTTAAAAGAGAGACCGCTTGTTTTATACATGAGGACTGAGTTTCAGTCTTGTGGTTGCTAATTCAGTCGTCCTCAGGGCCTGTTTGTCATTTCAAAAAGATATTCATTTCATCCATCTGTTTAGTACCGTTTAGTACCCACTTACAAATGCGAATTGGAGTCAGATGGTGAGGTTATGCAAAGCGATGTAGAGCTAACTAAAAAGGTGAATAAACTATAAATTCCATCCGTTGATCTCCATATGGTAAACACCCTCAGCCATAAACAAATCATATCTGTAGAAAATATTAGCTTCTTTAACTGTAAGTGATTCCTTTTTTCCTTCATTCCTTCTGTTGTGCTTGTTCTCCTGTCCAAGAAAATTGTTGTTTTCTCTTTGAGGATGATTAAAGCTTTTATTTGTTTTTCTATTTTCGTGTATGCTAAGTCAGACTGACACTACTTACTTCACATGTCTTATGAATAGATACCATAAAGTTTCCCTTAAACCCACAGGCTATTTCTCTGTGTAAGCCTCTGTCGGAGCACAAATTAATAATTCATAGCAAAATAAGAGTGAAAATGTGGCTTGTGAACTTGTGACAGGTGGGTCACCAGTGTGAATCCCCACAGCAGGTTTGGATTTCGCAACACTTTTCGTTTCCTTAAGGCTCCTGCAGATTTTGAGCTGTCGTAGTCGAAAGTTAACAATCATAAGAGAATTGTGACGAAACGCTTGGTCATCAATCCAAAATGGCGGTCCTAGATTGCAGTACAAGACACTCCAGTGACGATAAACCAATCAAACAGATGACAAGTTGATGATGCGTTTCTGCCTGTGTAGTCCTGCTTGTCCCTACAATTCGCCAGCTTTTCATCTCGCAACCGACACACATCAGGTTACACACATTGAACTTGACGTGTGTAGTCTGAGGCAGATACAATCTCATAATATTGCTGTTATCGCACAGTTTGCAGGAGGTATTAAAGGACCACACAAAATTTTGGGAGTTTTGGCCTTTGACCACGGGGTCATTCCTATGTTCCCAGGGTCCCATGTTCCCCGGCTCTATATCGCACAATAGAGCACATAATGGGTTAGGGTTATTCTGTTAACACACACTTAATGTGTGTTAACAGAATATTGANTAGAGCACATAATGGGTTAGGGTTATTCTGTTAACACACACTTAATGTGTGTTAACAGAATATTGAATTGGAGAACACAGGACCCTGGGAACATAGAGACGCTCCCTTGGTCACCTGTTATGCTCATGCTAATGCTAGTATACAGTACATATTGCTATTGCTAGCATACAGTGCAGCTTGTTAAGTAAAACCTTCACTGGGTTTACAGAAGTTAAAGAAGACAAATGAAAGGGACTTTGCAATGTGTGAAAGCAGGATACGATGTGTGTTTTTTAAATTGTATTTTTTGGCACATTGTTGCCGATCTTCACGTCGACCCCATTTCCACGTCCCCGACTCGCTCCACGTCTGCCAAAGACCGTTTGAAAAGACACACACACACACACAAATCAAGACTTCCTCTCCCTAAATATCTGGCCCCCGTGCCGTACCGTCGGTTTTTAGTTATTGTTGCGGGAGATTCACACATGCCCAAGCATCAGGAACGTTTCAGGACTCCGCCACTGTCAGCAGATGGACGTCCACCGCGGCGTAATGTATTTACAGAGCAGCGCACGTAAATTTGCAGGGTGAATGCGCACGTGCAGCCGGCGCTTGGCTCCCTCGTTTAGGAGAAACAGGTTTGAACATTCCGCGTTATCGGCTGCATTTATCTGCATAGCGCTGTCTGCCAGCGCTGGACCCCTGCCAGCTTCAAGGAGGGAGACAGACAATAATGCATTGTCTTCCCCCCCTACTTTTAGCTCGCTCTCCCATTTGGACACAGGAGAGGTTTGTCTGGCTGCCTCTGAAACGGTCCCATCCTCCATTGAGCCAGCCACAACAATGGCTGCAATCATTTCTTCTTCTTCTTTTTTTTTTCACGTATCTTTTGACACATCATTTTTTTGCATTCTTTGTTTACGTACTCATACAGCAACAAAGCTCAGACCTCTGCAATGCAAACGGTAGTCGATACTCTCCCGTGTTCTTTGCTTTGACTAGAAATCAAGGAATTATTTTTGGTCACATGTAATCCTCGGATGAGGGGGAAAAAAAGACTGGTAAATTGATGGACATCTGTTGGCTGATTTTATTTATTTATTTTTGCGGTGGCCGAGGTCAGCCTGATGGGGCCGATAACAAGCAAATGAGATTAAAGGGAAGGTGTTGGCCAGGCCATGTGGACAGCCCTCTCTGCCTGTCTCTCTGCCTGTTGTTTCTGTCTCACTGCCAAACTAGTCGTCCATTATCGTCGCCGTGTGTTTCCCCGTCGGGTGGCGTTTGCAGCGGTAGCTGGGTGCTGAATGGGCGGGTGCGCTGGGCGGTGAATACCAGACTGTTCTCTGACAGAGCAGGCCTGTGCTCTCATTGGCAGCTTGTGACCGCAGCTCACACATAGCATGCACGGCGTACCGCACTGCATAGCTGAATCTCGCGCATGAATTCAGCTATTGTGTCGTGAGGAAAATATTTTTTATCAGAACGCCTGGTTGCTATTTATACCAGGAGCACACAATGGCCTGCTGAAGAGTTTATTACACTTTTAATTTGGCACCTTTTGACCCCAGAGCCCTGCGGCTCTCCGGTCCAATCTGCATCTGCTGGAAACTGCAAAGGCCCCGGTCGTTCTCGACTGCTAGTCCCCCAGAAATAATTAAGCGATGATGACCTAGAGGCTCTGGATTATTGTGCAATAATGTCACAGGTGTGCGTCAACACAGTGAGATTATCCCACAGTATGTTTGTCAGTGCTTATCGCTCAGATGAACCTGCTTTCAGCATCTGTGATTTCAGCTGAGATTTACTTAGCAACAAGACAAACCGACTCGGCAGTTGACTCGTTCCTCTGTGGTTTCTGAGGTAATCTGTCTTCAGGAAAGTTCATTGTTTGATTGAGGAGCTTGTCAGCCGTTGTTTCTCTTGTAGGTAAACGTGCACTTTAACACTGCCAGACCAAACGATCCTCAGCACTTTCATTAAGATGTCATATTGTGATCCACCAAATACACAGTGACAGTGTAATTGGACAGTACTTTGTTAAAGTGCGCCGTACAATTACTGTTGTCATCTTGTTCACTATAATTGTAGGCCTTTTAGCTGTTGTTGTACGCTTTTACAAGGTATAGAAACATATTACAAACAGCAACAGCACTGTATCTTTCATGTAATGATTCAGTAATTTTTTAATTTTGTTTGGTCCCTGGACTGAACTCTGGAGGAAACACAAAACACTCAAACATGGCCATCTATCATTGTAAAATTGATCTCAAAGTACAAAAGTATCCATAACGTTAAAAAAAATTAGATTTGTTTCAACTGTTAAGCCTCTTTCAGACATGCACTCCATTCTGTTAATTTGCTGGCAATTTAACATGTCCTCCTTATGTTTGAAAAGGACTCTAAGTCACTTTTCTGTAAAACTGGTGCCAGCAGTGTCACTATGTAACATTTCTGTAAAATGTCCCTCGAGTGTGAATGAATGCAGTCACATTACTGGCAAAGGCACAAGATTACAGTGCCTGGCATGTTTGAACAGAGCCTTTATGCACTTTGCCATAAAGGAGACCCACATTTCAGAGGCAAAAATACGCCACTTTAACAGCTAGCTGATTTCAGCAATTTAAAGGACCATACCGGCGATCGTGCATGTTTGAGCCCAATATATACAACCTGCATACATGTTGCATTACCGACAATTTTCAAGAACGTAAAATCATATTTTAATTTTCCTGTTATTTTTTTTCAAATCCCCTAATATTTCAAAATCAAATGGACATCCACCTTAAAATTTAATGTTTCACCTTCTAACACTTACCGTGCACAATTGTGTAAGACACAATTGTGTCATTTTCGCTGCTCAGTAAAAGCCGTCTTCTCAGGGAACTACATTTCCTGTCGTCTTCCGTACAGTGCCGTGTTGGATCTGATAAATAAAGTTATTTCTGAAAAAACCAAATAGACATATTGTCCGCTGTGATGGATTATGAATCTCAAATGTGTCTGAAATCTGTACAAGTTGAACCTAAAGTAGTATATTTGGGGAAATGGTTATCAGTAACGTGTATACTGATTAAATATATATTGGGCTCAAACATACAGTATTTCCGATATGGTCCTTTAACTTATTCCATGTCTGAAATGGGTTTAGTCTCTGTATGCATTCTGAATCGCAGCAAAATGGCAATATAATGAAATGTTATTGATAGGAGTTATTGTATTGGGAAGAAAATGCAAATGTATAGACCTCCGGATGTTTTACCTGCAGTGTTTTGCAGCCACGAGAACATTCCTTGCCTAAACATGAGTTGTTGTAAATTATAGTCAGCGTAAAGTCTCTCTTGGCCTCTAACTGTTCTCTAACTCTAACACGTTCTGAACCAGCCGTTCTATTTATTCATGGAGGGCCCTTAATGATCTTCAGCATAACAGAGAGAACACTGGACTGAAGAGCCCTAGATTTTTGTTTTCTGGACGGCGTCGAAACACTTAACGGCAGGGGCGGCAAGTCCCGCGATCCAATCAAGAGCGCTCGGTGCTTGTCGGCGGCGGTGGAGAGCCTTAACAAATTGCATAAAACAATGAAGGGGAAAACAAAAAGAATGTTAATATTTATGCAAAAAAGAAAGATCGTGATGATTTAGGTATTGTTACAAAAGCATATTGATCGTATTCAGTGAGATATTACGTGGTTTTTCTTCTCTCTCTCTCTCTCTTTCTGTCTCTGTCTCTCGCCCACCCCCACTGCCCGTGGAAGCAATGCAATTAGACAAACACAAAGTTCTCAAAACTTTCATGGAAAACGCTGACTGTCAGTGGCGCCTCCTGTTGCATAGACAGAACGAGAAGACTTTGAGGACATGTTTGCCTTTCTTTCCATGAATCCCCCCTTTCGACTCATTCCGAAATGCCAAACATCATCTGAAGAAATTGTCAATCTTGCGCGGCAAAGGAAACCGCCGCACAAACGAGCATTCACGGCAAGCAAACTAATAAACTCCCCGTGCTTTTTTTCATCAAATGGACTTCCTGGCATTGAAATGGAGTTCACGTCGTGCCTTTGTTTGATTGGCTCTGGTACTTTGGGTTTAATCCTGCTGGTTTGGGGAGTGTTTGAGTTGGATTACTCCATCGTTGGGCTGGGGTACTGTTTCTCTGGCTTTGACAAGATGGTGTGTGGTTTGTGTGTGTCCGTGTGTTTGGTGTGTGTGTGTGTGTGTGTGTGTGTGTGTTAAGCAGGGAGGGTGCGCTCCCTCGCTACCGAATCAGCTGAAGCCACAGACAGCCCAACTGGAGCGCCGGCCAAATCCCTCTGCATGCAAATTAAAAACGCAACAATAAACGTGGCAAAGGAACAAGGTGGGCACGCAGGCTCTTTATAGCCCCCTNTCTCTCTCTCTCTCTCTCTCTCTCTCTGTGTCTCTCTCTTTCTTTATGCCTCTCTCTCTTTCTCCCCCTCTCAGCTTCCTCTAAAACCCCTCCTGGGTTTGATGTGGCTTATGGGAGAAGATGGAACAGGGGACAACCAAACTGCTGAGTTATCTCTTGCATGCAGTGTGTCGGCGTGGCTCTGCCCTCTATGTGTGTGTGTTTGTGTGTGTGCGTGTGTCTGTGTGTGGACCAGCGGCGCGGTGTAATCCTGTGGAAATGAAAGGTGCTGCCACGCACTGGCCGGGAGATTACAGCACTGCTCTGTCACTCTGCCAGGACAGACTACCGGCTGAGCGACACACACACACACACACACGCACACACACACACCTCGTTGCCTCTCTTTCCCTGGCCGTTCCTCCTCCTTCATTCATTCATGTCCCTTTACAGCTCTCTTGTAGCTTCACCCCACAACTACCCCCCCTTCACCCTCCCACTCAGCTCCACACTCTTAGTCACTCACACACACATTGGCCCCACTGTGGGTCCCCATTTCTTGTCTGAGTCAGAAGGGCCACGTCACTCAGCCCCTATAGAGCCCTTCTGTTCCCACTCTAGTCAATCGGGCGTTTGCAGAAACACACACACACACATAAGTAGGGAGGAATGTACTCATTTCAGAACTCCAAAATCTGACCTTTGCCCTTTCAATCACAACTTTAAAATTTACCCTATTCTGAATCTAATCCCAGTTCTGACCTCAATCAAAAGCCCAAACCCAATCCTACTATTAAAGGACCAGAATGGTGGTTTTGCATGTTTAGTCCAGTAAATACTACATACTACGTTATGTTACTGACAACCATTTTACAAAACATAAATCCGCATTTTAGATTCCCTGTTATTTTTGTCAAATCTCCTAATCTTTCCAGATCAAATCTTCAGGCGATCTTCAAATCTTCACCAACCTTAAAATTCGATGTTTCACCTGTTAACACTTATGTTTGAATGTAGAAGGGACAATTGCTTTTAATTTCTCGGTAAAAGCCGCAAACATACATGTTTCCTTGCTCTTCAGTTAAATAAAGTTACTTTGACAAAACAATATTTGTCACTATGATGGTTTGCATATCTGAAGCATGTTTCAAGTCTGTGCAATTTTAATATGAACTGAAAAGTGAAACCAGCGGCAATCTGAAAAGTAGAAAAAATACAAATCTAAAATGTACCGCGCCATTTGTGTGTTTTGGGAAATGTTTGTCAGTAACGTAACATCGGGTTGTATATATTGGGTTCAAACATGCAAAACCACCAGTATGCTCTTTTAATGGCCTCAAATTCCATGCATAAAGAGGGGCAGAATATGAGAAACATGAGAAAATCCAATGCAGCACCATCACAAAATACAGCCTCAAAAACGATCATGAATTTAATTGACATCTCTGACACCAAAACTGAACATAATAAGGTTAAAAAAAGGCTTATAAGATGGATTTCACCAGAATATCGTCGTTCCTAATAAACTGGCCACTAAGTTTAAAGCAAAACGGCCGGACTCTGCTGGACTTTTCTCACCTTTTATTCCTGAACTCACTGAGTCTTAACAAACAGAGCAACACAAACGCTGGATCCTGCTAGGCGAGACTCTCAGACAGACTTGTTCCATTTAATGAACTGTTAACTGATTTAAAGTCACTTTTATCTTAGGGCTTCATTAATGACATGTCAGGCTCTAGGTGTGAAATCTTTGCTGCATGTGTCATCAAATAAAACAACAGTACCTGTTATATTTGACAGATACAACAGTTACGGTTGTAGTTTCTGTCTTTCGTGTCCCTCTGCTAGAGCGTTTCTAACGTGGGAGTCGCTTATTTCTTCTCATCATGTTACTTTTTTTTTTTTTTAAANAAAAAAAAAAAAAAAAAAAGGAAGTGCAGCTATTGTGAAACAGCATATTGACTTATGTGTATTTATTTATTGTGGTCTAGCTTAGTAGCAGAAATTGTTTTTTTGCGTTACAATATTTTCATCTCAGGATTTTCCCCCTTTCTTTCTGACGCAGCTGCTCGAAAATCACTTTTCCTGTTACTCTCACATCTATTTTAACACCAAAAGAAGCACATCCAAAAACACAATAAAACAGCAGATTCAGCAGATTTACTATCTGCTGGAATTCGTTTTACCACCAAACGTCATCAGACACTCTTCCAAAATTCTTCTTTTTCTTCTTCTGATATGGGGCAAAAATAACTATAATGCACTCAAAAAAATGTATATTATTGCAATTATTGCAGCAAAGCAGCAGCAGGGGATTATTATTTTGAAACCCAAAATTGGATGTTTGGTGCATCACACACTCTCACACACACACACACCCACACACACACACACACACACACACACACACACACACTGTTAGTAATCATGGGAGGACATCTGTGTTTGTTAGGGTTGGCTCTGTGAGCTTCTGCGCTGGAAGGAAGATCCATCACCGGAGAACCGGACGCTTTGGGAGAACCTTTCCATGATTCGCCGCTTCCTGAGCCTCTCGCAGGTCGAGCGCGATGCCATCTATGAGCAGGAGAGCAGCGCCGGGCAGCAGCACCACGCCGAGCGGCCATCACACATGTTGCACATCTCCACCGACCCGATGCAGGTGAGCACGTTTGATGTGTTCTTGCTTTTGGGCAAGGCACTGAGCCTCTTACTAGTTCAGGCATTAAGATTCCTAAAATAACACGGTAACTGCACAGCATCACATTAACCCTCTGCAGTCAAAAGTCACATGGAGACGTTTGCTTAGTTTTGGAGGCTTTCCTTCACTTTCCAGAATATTCTAGAGTCAAGTACAAAAATTGACAACTTTTTATAATTTATTTTAGGCTTTTTTGTTCAATTCTTTCAGATTGGGTTTTTTGTTTTTCAAGAACGAAGAATTTTCTAGTAAAATATTTGAACTACAGAGGGTTAAAGGAACATACCACCCATTTTGTATGTTTGAATCTAATATATTCAATTTTCACATACATAAGGTTACTGACAATCATTTGCCAAAGGATAAAACTGTATTTCAGCTTTCCTGATATTTTGCAAAATATGTTAATCTTTCAAAATCAAATATTCAAGNAAAACTGTATTTCAGCTTTCCTGATATTTTGCAAAATATGTTAATCTTTCAAAATCAAATATTCAAGCGATACACCCACCTTAAAAAATTGATGTTTCATCTGCTAATAGTTACATAAAATTATGAAATCATGGTCATTAAAATTTTTAGATAAACACAGGTCTTCTTTTGGGACTATATTCCCTGGTGGAGACATACATTCACTCCACACTTTTTATTGCACTTAAACGCTAAAATTTCGTAACTTCGAAAGAACCTGAGTACACGTCTTGTTGGCAATGATGGATTACCTATCCCAAGAACATTTCAGGTATCAACAAGTTGATTTTAATAGTTTACCAGAATGAACTGAAACTAATGGAGGTCTGGAAGGTAGGAAAAAAATTATGAATCGCCTGCTTACAAAGCATGGAAGCAAAGTAATGACAAACACAACTGGATTAATTAACAACTGGATTAGTTGCATATTAGTACACACATCCACACACACACTATCGCATCCTGACGTACACATTGACATATTTTATAATAAAACATAAAATTATGAATACACTATTTTTTTATTACTTAGATGCAAATAAAAAACAATAACACAAACAAAATATTTATATCACACATATCTCGACAAGCAACTCAGATTAAACAGGACCAAACACACTTAACTGAAAAAACTTTACACATTTCAGCATATTTGAGCGTATTTTCCCACATTTTCCAGTTGCTTTATCAAAAATAAATAAATAAAGCTGAAACCAGCAGTGCAGAGATTTGTCTTCCCCTTTCATTTAAATCTTAACTAATTTTCCAGACATTTGTAATAAACAATCCTTGGGAGTTTTTATGAACTCTGTTAATTAGAAATACAGCAACACTTAAAAGTTCCTTTTTTTCAGTAAAAACCCATTTTCAGAGATATCATTAGCCTGAACTTCTTTATCAGAGTTGCTTTATAAAAGACATCTGGCAGATGAATGGGAAATTACACAGAAATTCAGTTCACGGTCAAAATATCTTAATGAAGTACAATAATACTTCTATTAAAAGTCAGAGCCGCATCTGAGCGTTGATTAGTTGTGTAGTTATAGGGAACATATGGCCAATTACGTGATATAAATAACCGAAAAGAATTTCTTTTAAAAATCAATTTTACCTGTAGATTTTGGATGTTGGACTTTATGGACAAATGGTTCAAGATAAAAACAGGATTATTTCTGTTTTAATAGTGNTTTGGATGTTGGACTTTATGGACAAATGGTTCAAGATAAAAACAGGATTATTTCTGTTTTAATAGTGAAGTTGCATACAGGCCATATGGGGCCAAATTTTAAAGGACCATACTAGTGATTTTACATGTTTGAGCTGAATAAATGCAACTACATACACATTATGTGACTCCAACCATTTTCCAAAACATGTGACTGGAGCAGTAAATATTAGCATTGCTTTTCCTACCTTTCAGACAGCCATTGGTTTCAGTTAATTCCAGAACGCTAAAAACATCAACTTGTAGAGACTTGAAATGTGGTTGAGATACATAGTAAATCACAGCAAACAAGACACCATTCTTAGTTTTTGTCGAAGTTACTTAATTTAACCAATTCAGTGTGAAGCTGCATGGAAGAAATATAGTCCCACGAGAAGACTGCTTTTACCAAGAAATAAAAACAGCCGTCCCTTGTACATTTGGATGTAGCAGGCAAAACGTTGAATATTAAGGGTGGTATATCATCTGAACGTTGGATTTTGAAAGATTGGGGGATTTGGCAAAATAACATAAAGAATTACATACGGTTTTATGTTTTGAAGAAATGGCTGGCAGTTAAGCAACATATATATGGGAAGTATTGGGGGGGGGGGNGGGGAGGCTCAAACATGCAAAATCACCGGTATGGTCCTTTAAATTTTTTGGTCAGGCCTTCACTAACATGATCCATTAGCCAAATCAGCTCACACTTGTCTAACAGGAGCCATCATAGCCCAGTGTGCCGCCACTGTAAAAGCACTTCTTTGGCCGTGTTTGTGCCGCTGGCAGATGAACCATCAGCAAAGTGTTGCTTCCTTCATTACGAAACACCGATTCCACAGCGTCTGACTCACAAATGAAAATAAAAGAGCGCCCATTCTGCGGGGTCAGTGGAGACCACAAGCTGCCCACTCGTTCCCTCTCCAGCCCCACACAATGAGACATTTGAGGAGCAATGTGTCGTGTTTACATCGGGATCCTGGCGGCAGAGTGAACGCCATCGATAGCGTTCTCGCACCGCGGCGAATCAGCCTGACCATCGCTGCATGAATTGTGCACTGGGAGCTTGTTTATCGCCGGCTGGCAATGGAGCCTGATAAGCAGAAGAGGCTATAATAGAGAGGCCAGTTTTCCTGTGAATTCCCCGTGTGTAGCAGGATTTGTGTCTTTTCAGCTTGCATGCGTGCATTTCTGTGAGTGTCGCTGTTGCGTCTGCCCACACAATGAGACGCAATCTCTTACCGCCAAAAAAAAGGGGAGGAAAAAACATCATATCTGCAGAACTGATTACATTCAGTGAGATATTACGTGGAAAATTCCTCCGGCGAAGTGCCTGTTCTATACACAGCGGGCCCATTTTTCCACACAACTCAATTGATTTTAATGAAAGGCCTTATTAAGGCGCCGATAAGTGCTCGCTGATAACATCCCCGTCTCGTTTCTCTTCCTCTCGTTCCCACCGCAGGCGCAGCCACTCCAGTCACAGCAGCACCAGACCGCGCAGGCCCTCCAGCACCCCTCCCAGCCCCCGCTGTCCCAGCAGCCCCTGCAGCAGCTGCAGCCCACCACCGGCCTGCGACTGCCCCCTCGCCAGCCCTCCACCGCCTCGCCAGCCGAGACGGAGGACGAGGGCAGCCGCGCGGGGAGCATCAAGGTCCGAACTGGAGGAGGGAAGATCTCCCTGGAGGCTCTGGGCATCCTGCAGAGCTTCATCCAGGACGTGGGCCTGTACCCAGACGAGGAGGCCATCCACACCCTGTCGGCCCAGCTGGACCTGCCCAAGCTCACCATCATCAAGTTCTTCCAGAACCAGCGCTTCTACGTCAGCCATGCGGTCAAGGCACCCAAGGAACCCAGTAACAGCACCACCGTCACCAACAACAACACCACCACCAGCAGCAGCAGCAGCAGCCCGGCCTTCGAGGAGGAGCTGACGGACTTCCAGGAGAGCGGCGAGCTGCTGAAGGAGCTGGACGAGAGCACGCAGACCAACAGCACCATCTTCTCCATCAAGATCGAAGAGCAGCTGAGCCGTCCGGAGATCCAGTCAGAGTCAGAGCACGAGGTAACGGAGCAAAACTGAGCAACGCTCTGACGCAGAAGCACCGCACCGCGAACAAACCCGCAGTGTTTTTATCATCACGGCGCCGGGACTGCAGGAGCGTTTGTACGCATCAGACACAGACAGACAGGCGACGTGACGCGAGCGTTCACACACTGGAAAAAGCCCATTTCAGACTCTGTACTACTTTTTGAATTTTGTAAAACTTGTATTATTCACTGTAAAGACTGATGCATCATTTAAATAATCTGCACAAAAAAAATGATTCTAAGTATGTCGCCGTGGATATTTGCTGACTGCACTCTGTCTGTCGTTTTACACTGATTTACTTTATCTTTTTTTTTTTTTTTTTTTTTTTTTTTTTTTTTTTTTNAAAAAAAAAAAAAAATATCATATGAAATCAAGGACCAAGTGGTTTGACAAGGCCTTAATTATGAGGCACCAAGTCTGGAGCCTGCTGGCAGATTAGTTATTCTTTTAAAAATTGCAAAATGTGATTACGGATCACTCCAAACTCTGGAGCGCGATCACCCAGCCCAGGTGCATCTCCGAGAAGAGCTCAGTCTTTACATATTATTTGTTAGGGAAGAAGTATAAATATATATATAGACATATATTAAAACTGTAAAAAAAAAATAAAAATACAGTCTTAAAGAAACTATGCCAACAAATGCCTTGTACTATACGGCACTGCCGATGTTAGATTATTTTGCAAAACCTTTGTCACTGTAACTTTCTGAAATGCCACACAATTAGAAATGTGAATTCTGCCACGTTTATGTTGTCCCACATTATTTATTTGCAGTTCATGCAGTGTTTCCGATGTAATTACTTTTCCCTTAAGTTTACGTTCCACTTTTTTTTTCTTTTTTTTTTCCAAAAAAAAAAAAAAAAAANAAAAAAAAAAAAAAAAAAAACTCCACCGATCCTTTTTCTATTTATAAATGTGATTTTCGATGGGGGGTAAAAACAAAGTGTCTTAAACGTTTTAAATGGAGAAATGTGCTTTAAAGGTTGCCTATAAAAAGTGCTGTACGTCATGCAACTCATGCTACAAGCTTCACGATTAATGTTGTATGCAATTTTTACTATCATGCAAATAAGCTTCGGTAAAAATGACTAACCTATAGAACACCTTAGAAAGAAAAACATATGCAATCTGTGTGAAAATCGGTCTGCGATGTGTCTTCCTTTGGTTAACAATCCAATTCAAAAAGCTATTCCTGTATAAATATTCTGTATAAAAAGTGTTTCTTTTTTTATTTCAATGAGAACACCAGTTATTTTGTTACGACTGACTGTTTTATAAGTGTTTCTCGGTTCCTTTATGCAGAAATGTTCTAACTAGAAGTGGTTATTGATTGTTAATGACACAATTAAACTGTTTGTATTGTACCACAGATTTCTTGGCGTTAACTTGACCAGACAAACGGAGGAGATTTCTCCTCCAGAAAGAAAAGGAACGTGAATTGTTATGTCAGATTCGATCACTGCACACGTGTTATTTGTAATAACTGTAAATATCACATCTTATGAATCGTTGATTGTTTATTGTAAATATATTTGAAGTTTGTGAAAGAGCTCACCGTGCAAAATTTTGAAATCGGCGTTATGTTGTGCCTCTTTCTATCAAACGCACTGTGTCTGGGCTCTTCTTGCTGAGTGTGTGTGGAAGCACTTGTGAACACTGAAATAAATAAACGTTAGGTGTGAACACCTAACGTTTATTTCAGGACACCTAGAGCAGCCGCACAGGTGTCCTGACCTCCCGTGGAGCCCAGGTGACGCCGGGCGTCTGCGNTGTCCTGACCTCCCGTGGAGCCCAGGTGACACCGGGCGTCTGCGCCTTTAAGAAACTCCCCCAGCCTGTTCACACCCTGAGACATGATGTGCCAGCCAGTGTGGGCCTGGCATTCCCTTGATGTTTTGCTCTTTTTTTCATGAATAAAAAAAAAGCCAGAGTGTGACGTTGTGTGTGTTTAGAGGAAACGATCGCATAAAAGCAGGCCGTACGGGTGAGCGTCAGACGCTCGATCGAAGGGTTCAAGGAGCTGAGGGGAGAAGAAAAAAAAACGTCTCAAAACTTGAGAGGTGCCGCGAAGCTTCATTATTTCTAGATTTTGACATTACAAATGATTTATTCCCTGACAAACAGAGGTGAAGTCACAAACAAACAACAGGAACTCCGGCGTGATGCTCCTCCTCATTATCTGTGTTTTCAGAAGGATCAGTGTTATTTGCTTCAGCCTTAGCAATGGTTTCCCCACACAGATGGCTAATACATTTTCTCTGCAGCTGCGGTTCTCAAACTTGGAGTTGACTTTTTTTTCTTTTTTTTTATTCTTGAGAAAAAAGAAAAACTAATTCTAAAATACGTTTTTAATTCTTGAGATTAACCAATGATGAAGTTAAATATCCTGAAAAATGGAATTAAACCAATAACCACCTGATGCCAGATTTCCCCCCTTTTGTCCGCTGGTAGTTTTAAGGTGGTGATAAACCTCTACATTCACATTACAGACCTTAAAGGGCCATTTCAGTGGTTTTGCTTGTTTTTAGCCCAATAAATACAACCTGCATACACGTTACTTTACTACTAACCATTTTCAAAAGCATAGTACTGAAGAGGCACATTTTCAAATTGTTTTTCCTACCTTCCAGGCTGCCACTGGTTTCAGTTCATTCCAGTACGATATTAAAATCAACTTGTAGAGACTTGAAACCGGGTTTTTGATAAGTGTTGATAATCGTGCTTGAGATAAGTAATCCATCACAGCAAACCAAACATCGCTATTTTTTTTTGTCAAAGTTGCTTAATTTAACCGATCCAACACAGAGCTAAATGGAAGAAAATGTATGTCTCTGCCAGGGTCCCAGGACAAACGGCTTTCACCAGAGAAATTTGTTTGGTGTACCACCTGAGCATTTAATTTTAAAAGATTAGGGGATTTGGCAAAATAACATTAAATTCTATCATACGGTTTTATGATTTGGAAGATTGTTGGTAGTAGCATAATGGGTATGCGGGTAATATTTGTGGGGTTCAACCATGCAATAGCACTTGTATGGTCCTTTAATATCAACTCAGATTTTTTTTTTTTTTTTTAAATGTCTATTAGAGGTGACANAAAAAAAAAAAAAAGAAGAAAGAAAAAAGATCCATACGGGCTCATGAATAACAACTAAAAACATCACAGGTGAGACAGCCAGATAATGAAAATGGAGCCTGACTCAGCCATTTCTCACGCAATTTTCTTTCAGATCTGCTCGATTGTGATATGTTCCCTCCAGGCTAGCTCGGAGCTTGGATGGAAGCTTCTCCATATATACAGCATATATATATATATATATATTATAATAAATTTGCAATCTCCTCATCTCCTCACTGACTCCATCGCCATCATGGTTGTAGCCGTCCTCCATGTTTGTTTTTACTGGGCTGTGAGGTGCCGTCGCAGAATGATGATGAAAGCGATGCACGCCCATGCAGAGAAGTGAGACATAAAAGAATCCACGAGCATTCTGACTGTCACATACTGTAGGCAGAATCAGATCTAGGACCACTTATGCAAGCTGAAATCTGATATGAAAAAAAATATTTAGATAATACTGCTCAGACAAATAATAATAATAATAATAATAATAATAATAATCAGATTTATTTATTTGAGTACATGTACTATCATGTGAGCACTTGATGCAATCATTCACTTCACCTCTTTTTCTCCTTTTCTCCTTTCTCTCCATAAGTGCAGACACTGCACTGTCTGCGGAAGCCCATTGTTAAAGGACCATACCACCCACTTTGCATGTTTGAGCCTAATATATTCAATTTTCATACATGTAATGTTACTGACAATCATTTCCCAAATGATAAAACTGTATTTCAGCTTTCCTGATATTTTGGAAAATCTTTCAAAATCAAATATTCAAGTGACATATCCACATTAAAAATCGATGTTTTACCTGCTTGTAGTTACACAGTCTTGTGAAGTCACAGTCATTAAAATTTTTTGATAAACGCAGGTCTTCTTTTGGGACTATATTCCCCGGTGGAGACATACANTCATTAAAATTTTTTGATAAACGCAGGTCTTCTTTTGGGACTATATTCCCCGGTGGAGACATACATTTACTCTGTACTTTTTATTGCACTTAAATGCTAAAATTATTTAACTTCTAAAAAAAACCTGAATACACATCTTGTTGGTGATGATGGATTACCTATCCCAAGAACAATTCGAGTATCAACAAGTTGATTTTAATAGTGAAACCAGTGGAGGTCTGGAAGGTAGGAAAAACATTTTTAATTCACCGTTCCAGTAGTAAGTTTTGGGAAATGATTGTCAGTAACCTTACGTGAAAACTGAATATATTAGGCTCAAACATGCAAAATGGATGGTATGGTCCTTTAAGTGCAGACACTATACAGTCTGTCTGTTGGACACCCATTGTTAAAGTCTTACTTTTTTCTTTTTTTATGAAGGGATGTGAGGAATGACTGTCCAGCCAGTGAACCACAGAGGAATGTAACGTATGCATTTACGGCTCATTTTAGACTTGATTGCTGCACTTCAGGTTTATGCTAAATGTTGACTTTCTCCATGGGTGGGTATCGCCACTCAGAAAAGTTCTAAACCCGTTCTCCATTTGGCTATTTGCTTCTTACGGTATCAAACCCACTTCAAAGACTTTTCCCACATGTCAACATAGAAATCATAATTACAACAAGAATGGCGTCCGATGAATCACTGCTTCTGTTACCTCAGGGCCTCTAATGCTGCTGCTTATTTTAAACATCAGCAGGGTTAGAGAAGATACGTTTCCCAGCGAGCTTTCACAGACGTGACTCGTGTCGCGGTACACCACTGCTGGAAAAAAAGCAGAGAGGATACAGTATATGTATTGTGATATTTCTAGAAATACTCAAAACGTTAGAGCAAATAAACATGTATGTGAAGAGGCTGGTTGGTGCGTGCGGCCGGCTGCGGTTTAGCGGTTCATCAGCTCATTCTGCTGCGTAAAGTGTCAATTTAAGCCAAATGTGTGATTCATAATGTGTTTTGAGTTGAAATATGAGGCTGTCACAGCTGGTACACAACTTTAGGCTAAAATAGTAAGAGTACACACCGTTTATATAATCCATCCATTAATAAGGTAAGTTAGTGTAAGTGGGTTTAAAGGACAATACCAGCGAGTATGCATGTTTGAGCCCAATATATACAACCTGCATACATGTATATTATTGACAACTATTTCCCAAAATATACTACTGGAGTGGTAAATTTTAGATTTTTTTTCCTACCTTCCAGACTGCCATTGGTTTCTGTTCATTCCAGTATGCTATTAAAATAAAGAGACTTTTAGAGGCTTGAAACACATTTGAGATAACGTTTGAAACACATTTTGAGATCCATCACAGCAAACAACATGTCTAGTTGGGTTTTTGTCAAAGTAACTTTATTTAACTGATCCAACATGGAGCTACACGGAAGACAACGTATGTCTCCGCCAGGAAATCTAGTCCCAGCAGCTTTTACAGAGAAATTAAAATGGCCATCCCTTCTACACTCAGACATGAGCAAAGGCTCATCAAGGCACAAGCTTTGTAAATGAACTTTGGCTGTAAGTGCTATGATATGTGACATTAGTTTATTCTGTGAATATTCTATGCTATTTACATAAACATGTAGATAAATAAAACATACGTGCTAACAGGCAAAAAATTAAATTCTAAGGTGAGTTTATCACCTGAACATTTGACTTTGAAAGATGAGGAGATTTGGCACAAAAACTAAAGGATAACTAAAATACGGTTTTATGTTTTGGAAACTGGTTGTCAATAACGTAGCATGTATGTGGAAGGTATTTATTGGGCTTAAACATGCAAAATTACCGGCATGGTCCTTTAAAAGCGAACCCACACAAATGCTCTTCAGAAGCAACCAGCAACAGACAGAGGAGGCAACAACTGAAAGCAAAACAGCACCAATGGACACTACAGCCAAACTTTATGGCTCATAATAGATGCGACGCGTACAGCTGATGTGCATTTTGTTTGTTGCTCAGATGCACATCTGCAGCAGAGACGTGTTAGAAGACAGTGAGCACGCTCCACCGAACACAAAGAGTGCTTCAAACTCATGGAGCTGTCAATCAAGAGTGCACGTTAAGTATTAACACTTCACTGTGTGTTTAAAGGAACGCGACTTTGAGTTTGAGCTTCATGAATGCAGATTTCAAGTCGCTCCGTTCGTTTTCCAACACTCCTCTGCATTTAGGTCATGGATCAAGTTGATGCTTTTTGAGAAGTAAATGTTTATTTCAACATAGAATATGTGATTTTACTTTGCCTGCACAGTTGTTTTGACACACTTAAGGAGTACAAGGCTAACAAGCAAGTGTTTGACCCGTGTCTTTTGCTGCTTTTGTTGAACCTGGGAACTGGGAAGCCATAACTTGGAATTACGGCATTTTCGAGTAAAACAAAGTGGGAGACAACATGGACGCCTGTGTGAAAACTGTTTTGTTTGCTCTGTCGGACCAAAAAAGCTACGTTTTTAAGATTTTTAAAACTGCTGCTGCATTGCCAGTGTTACGTTTCACCTGCAACTGTCTGCATGCTGACTGACCAAGAAAATGCTTCTAAGCTTTCATAAGTAAGTAAAGTGACCGTTAGTAAAGTAAAGTAAAATGACCATTTATGCTGTGAGCAGCCATATTAAATGATGTTAAAACTGAACTCGGGACTGAAAAACGTTGCTGGACTTTCTGAGTAGGAATTCTGAGTTGAGGAGGCGTTTTCTTTGACTTTTCACATTCAGACGTCAGAATTCCCAGTTTCGAGTGCAAGTCGGATGCAGAACAGAGATGGCTTTTTGAGAGCACATCTTAAAGAGACAGTACCTTAAAGGACCATACATTTTGAGCCTGAATATTAGCTTGATTATTTGATTTTGAAATATTAAGAGATTTTGCAAAATATCAGGAAAGCTGAAATACAGTTTTATCCTTTGGGAAATGATTGTCAGTAACATAACATGTATGAAAATTTAATATATTAGGTTCAAACATGCAAAATGGATGGTATGGTCCTTTAAATTTTGATGAATAAATGGTTGCGAAAACTGCAAAAACTAATATCAACTGATATATCGTTTTCAGATTTGTTATGTCATCTGACATCTTTCAGGGTCCAACCACAAAAAAAAAAAAAAAAAAAAAAAAAAGCACTAAACCGTGGACTATAGAACAAATAGCAAACAATTTCAAAATCAGCCTGAGAATGAAGTCGATGCTTTAGTCCTTTTCAGAGAACATTCCTGCTAAACTGTGTTGAAGAGCAGAAAGTTTCAGCGTCGTTCTGGTCTGACTCTGTGCTTGATGTCATGTGAACAATTAGGATCCGCAGCTGTTCGTTTTCCCTTCACTTCCTCTTTGCTGTTGTTTTAGATGTGATGCTTCGCATTCATTGTTTTCCTGCGAGTGATCAACTGAGAACTTCTCAGCCTGCTAAACTTCTGGGATATTTCTTTCAATCTTACTTCAGCCACTAAGTATCTACGTTCAGTATATTTATTCATTTAGTTAAGTACTGTGCTGAAGAATTTAAAGGCACTGGTACTTCACTTTAGCATTTCAGTTTTGGGAGACTTTCTGCCTTTATTTTTCCATTAAACTTGAGAAACTTATAAAATATCATGTATACCTCTTTCCTTCTGTATATTTGATTTTTTTTTTTTTTTANATTTTTTTTTTTTTTTAGTTTCTTTTGTATTTTTCCCTTTCTTTTCTTTCATCATTCCAATCTTTATGTATTCTTTTGTCCTATTCTTTTTTTAACTGATCTGAAAACAAAAACTGGAGATGCTGAAGATTTTTCATCCAACAGAGACACTAAATTCTGCTTTTCTTCACAATGAATACTTTAATTCAGGATTTACTTTTTGCTTCAGTGAAAGATTTAATGTATGTATGTCTTTTATGCATAATGGAAGATTTCCTCATTGAAATTTGTCAAATTTCACTTAAATAGATGATTTTATTTTATCTACCAACCACCTATAAAGAGCCAGAGAACAGAATGACTAAAGCTATAGCAGAGTAAGGGCAGCACTTTACCCATAATTCAATGCAGGCCTACAAATGGATGATGACTGACACACTTTCCCGCATACTGTATCTAAAGCTATGCAGCAGATTTAATGTTTCTGCAGCGTTTAGCTCCAGATGATTAGGGACGTTGCATTCAGGTAGCTGCACGGCTGGTCTGGCGTGTGCACGGGAGTCGTCAGCGCCTACCCACAAGCCCTTGGGACCGCGCACTAAATCAAACAGGAAATGCAGCAGAAAGCCTAATAAAGTTATTCTAATGACACCGATCTCTGTGGAATCACCCTTAACGCAATCAGGAAGTTCTCTCTCTCTCTGCTGCCGAGCCGCTTGGCAAAGCCAAACATTTTCAGAAACGCGCTTTTCATTCCCAAATGAGGAAAAGCAGAAACTGAAGGTTAGTGCGTGTGGAAATTAATAACATTAATCACCGAGCTGCTTTCTAGCCTTCACTCTTGCTCTTTGCCTTCCGGTTTTGAAGAGACACGATTAAACACGAACAAACTCAGGAGGATTGAACCCAAAACTTCTGATCACATTAATTCAGCGACATCACACTCACATGAATATGCATGGTGGGTTATGGAAAAAGTGGCACATGCCCTCATGTTGTCCTAATTGATTTTATTATCATGTATTAATTTTCTGTAAGCTGTCCAACATTTTATCATTCAGACGATTCCTAAATCTTAAACACCAAATACAACACAACAAATCTGCATTTTGAAATGAGGCTTCTTTTCGACAACAAAAATCATTTTGGCTAATGTCTGCTTTTCAATCTAATTTATACAACAGCACTGACCGCACCATTTCTCTCTGTTGAACTTATGAGCACACTATATGCTTTAAACTGCAAAAATACTAATGCTAAAATTAAGTAACCTTGACAAAAAATAGTAAGGGCATGTGGTTCGCTGTGATGGATTACATAGCTCAAACACATTTCTCTACAAATTAATTTTTATAGTGTAGTTGAAACCAATGGGCTGCCTGGAAGGTAGGAAAAACAATTTTTTAAAAATGTGCCACTCTGGTAGTATGCTTTTGAAAATGGTTGTACGTAGTTGTATTTATTGGGCTCAAACATGCAAAAATATTGATTTGTTACTTGAAAGCACTCAAGCGGGTATGTGAGCAACAACGCTCGCCTAGCAGCAAATGCCTTGTTAAAATGTTAAAAATCCAACTAATGCTGGGCTTTATGTGTGCTGTCAGGTGAAAACATTGGAAGAAAGAAAGAAAGAAAGAAAGAAAGAAAGAAAGAAAGAAAGAAAGATTTCCATTGATATGAAAGTATGTTAAGTTTTGTTATGTTGTATGTTGTATGTTATCCAGGCCTGTCAGATCAGCAGCTTATGTCAGTGATTATCAGTCAGCACAGCTGCTTCTTATTAGCTGCTGATTATTAAGCCATAAAGCAGCCACTCTGTTTTTCACTTTACTCACACAGAAGTTATATTTTATATATTATATTATGCTGAATGCAAAATCTGTTTTTTGTGGGTTTTTTGTTTTTGTTTTTTTATGGATTATTTTTCTGAATTGTGCGCAAATTTTGTAGACCTCACATACTTTCTTTAAAGTACTTTTTTTTTCTTTTTTTCTTTTTTAGAGGAGTCATTCGGCTAACAAAAAAAAAAAAAAAAAANAAAAAAAAAAAAAAAAAAAGGGTCCTATGTTCCCCAGCCCTATATACCACATAATGGGTTAGGGTTACTCTTCTGTTATCACACACTTAATGTGTGTTAACAGAATACTGAACTGGGGAACATAGGACCCTGGGAACATAGATACGNCACACTTAATGTGTGTTAACAGAATACTGAACTGGGGAACATAGGACCCTGGGAACATAGATACGCTCCCTTTTTAGATAGGGAAAAAAAACTTTCCAGAACCAAGTGTGAATTTAAAAGTCCATAGCGGCAATTTTGCATGTTTGAGCCCAAAATATACAACCTGCAGACACATTACTGACAATCATTTCCCAAAATATACTACTGAAGCGGTAAATTTGAGAACTTTTTTTTTCTATCTTCCAAACTGCCATTGGTTTCAGTTTATTCCACTATTAAAAGCAACTTGTAGAGACTTGAAACATGCTTGAGATATGTAATCTATCACAGAGAACAACATTGTTTGTTTTTTTTGTCTAAGTTTAGGCAGTCCAACACAGAGCTGCACATAAGACAATGTGGGGCAGATTCATAAAAAAATGGCGCTATGGGTGCAGCATTGACCTAAATGTGTGCCGTGATAATTGAAGCTCATTCATAAAACTTCTCCTATGATAATCAGTGCAGTGCTGTCACATGAAGGTAGCGTTGCTGTGAGGTGTGACAGGTAAAAGCCAATGAAGATGAGTGTGTTAATGAGCTCTGCATATTTATCAGCCATCATTTATCCTGATTCATCTGGTTTTAAATCCACGAATCGGCAAAGGAAACATACATTCTGCTTTTAGAGCTCCTCGTTTTAAAAGACTGACACTAAAATAACAGGTAAACATGCATATTAACCTCTAGTGTGTAGTCACACTGCGTGGGGGTGGGGAAAGGGTGTATGTGTGTGAGGACCTCAGACATGTGCAGCGCAGCAGGTGAGGTTATGAATGAACAGAGCACCTGAACGTATCAGATCAGATCAAAAATCACCATTTAAAAACTGAATGATCAGCTGAGTGACTTTATCTATCAAAGTTATTGATCACTAACACNCACCATTTAAAAACTGAATGATCAGCTGAGTGACTTTATCTATCAAAGTTATTGATCACTAACACATAGGAGGCAAATAAATAAACATTGCCCAGATTTCATACTGCTGAAATTTACTACCAGACTGAAGCAGGTCTTAATTTGTGCGTGTCGGTTTGTTTTATGAATAGCTACCACAACATGCAAATAAGGAAATATCAAAGTATGCCTCTTTCAAGGCAAATGCTAAAATACGTCGGTAGCAGGCGTTTATGAATGAGGAAACATGGTTGTGCCATGATTTTTGTGCATAGCGATGCGGTAAATCATGCACTACCATTTATGCATCTGGGCCTGTATGTCTTTGCCAGGGAATATAGTCCCAGGAGAAGACGACCATCCCTTCTACATTCAAACATATGTGTTATCAGCCAGAACTTTTAATTTCAAGGTGGATGTATCACCTGAACATTTGATTTGGAAAGATAAAAGCAAAAGTAAAATATGGTTTTATGTTTTGGGAAATTGGTTGTCAGTAATGTAATATGCATGTGGGTCATATTTATTGGGCTCAAACATGCAGACTCACCATATGGTCCTTTAACGTGTCATTTTCTTGATTGATTGCAACCTCAGAGGGTTTAAGATAAACAGCATTTGTCTTTTGATTTCAGACAGACTCGGGCTACTTTAGGTGAGCGTGATGATGGGGGCCTGCAGCTAGACAGCAAGTCTAAAGGACTGCAGATGGATGCTGGTGTTGTTTGGGTTGTTGTACCAGCATTCTTACAGGTTTGAAAAAAAAAAGTGCATATATTTCTGTCTGAAATTTGGTGGAGAAAAGTAGATTCCTACCCACTTAAAATAACATCTTGAATTTTCAGGTTGTTTATTACTTTTGTAAATGTTCTTCTGCTTGTGTACTCTCAGGTGTAAAGTTCTACATTTCAGGTACTATATTTGTCCCTGAGGGTGAAACCTCTGAGGGTGAAACCTCTTTAATTTCACTCTGCAGACATAACAGCTTATGTTTGAAGTTTGAGGTAGACGCAATAAAGCAGCCGTGCCTCAACGAAACTCCGGCCTCTTTGTTTAAAATTCAAGCTTTCAGGCACGATGTTATGAAATGGATAGATTGATCTTCTGAGTTTCCCAAGAACTTCAAAGTTTGTGCCAAAGCCTCCAGTCCACTGACTGAGCCATGATTTTTTTTTTTAAAGAGGACACATTATAAAGATTTCCATGTTCTTATTTTCATTTAGGGGTCTATTTTGAATCTTCTGCCATACTTTCATGTGCAAAATACACTTGATCAGTGCTGCTCTTCCTTGCAACAGAACTGCTGTGCACACTGAGTGAAAACTGTTAATTTTAGGTAGGAAATCTTTAAAACCCCCTCCTGAAAATCCGGGGCAATGGGGTTGTCTTACTGGATCATTTCTATAGTTGTGAACCTCAATTTTTGTCGATATTACACTATAAAAAAGAGATGATTTTTTTTTTTTTTTTTTNATTTTTTTTTTTTTTTTTTTAAAGCACAATATGTTCCCTTAGCAGAGGAAATAATTCTCTAAAATGATTTCTCTTTTCAATTTCAGCATGGTATGTTTGACCATGCTTATTTTAAAGGAATAGTGAAATGAAAGAATAAATAAGAAAATTTCACACAGCATATAATGTATGAAAGCGATTTGAAGAGAAATGACAAAATCCATCCAGAATTAGCTAAAATATTCATAATCAGGAGAAATGCTGTTTTTGTGCTCTTCTTTGTCTCATGATGAGAAATCATACTTTACTTGCTGTGCAGCTAATGAGTGGGGTTAAAAAATTACAGAGAAAATTAACTCATCTCTATTTATTGAGTCTGTGGCCTTTTGTTCATTTTCAAGGAATTTAGCTGAAGTGGCCTCTTGTTATTTGAAGTACTAATTGAGCCCATTTTCCTTTTGTAAACCCGTCTCACCACTTTCATTTCAAAGCAATAACTCATCGATGAACAAAACCACTCAGCAGATGCCACTTGTCACAATAGTTCCACTTATATATTGACCAAAACAGACTCGACAGTAAAAGTCACATTGCAGATTTTTAATCCATTGGTTTGTAGTTGGGCTTGAGAGTCCCTCAACACTCGTCTGACTGAAATGTTTTAAATAGGCTGATTTTCAGATTAGATAAATTGATGGATTTTAGCTTTGTGTACGTAAACTACCGATCCAAAATTTGGAATCACTAGTGATTTTCACATAGAAACAATGTTTCTTCACGTAAAACTAGTTTTCTTTATAACTATAAAATGATTCTACTGTCTGTTAGTATTATGCACCTGCATAGATTTAAAATAATTTGCAAGGAGCTGTAAAAGATTAAGACATTTTAAATTGTCCAGAATCATTATTTGAGTTGTAGATGATTCCAAATTCATGTAGAGAAGCTGTATGTGATTCCAGATATTATGATGAAATTCTAGATTATTCCATGATGCTCTAGAAACTGATGTCTCATATTTATAAAGCAGCAATTAAATCTCACGGCAGATACTTTGATGAAAAATCACTAAAATAGGGTTATTTATCATTTAGAAACTTTTATTTCCCCAAATATTTTAAATACTAAATTGGATAAAATAGGTAGAGCTTAAATGACAAGTGATTCTAAACTTTTGAGCGATAGTGTGTGTGTGTGTGTGTGTGTGTGTGTGTGCGCAGTCATGATGGGTATGATGATGGGGCCCTAAAATTTGGCAGTCTTTTATGTTTTCACAAACTTGCCCTTGAGGCCTCTCCAATAAAGTCAGAATCCCACTCAGTCTCTGCTTATGATATCCCTAAATGTCCTTTAAACCATGCTGAACCGTTGCAATATTTGAACCTTATTGAATTTAATTCTGTGGCTTTAAGTAAAGCACACTCGCATCTGTGTTAGTGTTTGTAGATGTGAGTTGTGATCTTCCAATCGCAGGATGCTGATCCAGGAGAAACATGCACAAGTTGACACGTCCTGTTGGCAATCTGCATGGGAGCTGAGGTGCGGATACTTTCATTCAGGCGCTCCTTCCGTCTGATCATAATTGCACGGTGACAGATGGGCAATGGTGGAGCATGCAAGCGTACAGCATGCATAGAAATGTGCTCATAGTTCTGAACAAAAACAGCTTCCAAAGCATTTAGGTGTGTTTCTTTGACATCTCACTTGCCTACGTAACACCTACTTTTTCACTGCTGGGACAGAATGAAATAAAAATGGTCATAAGCTCTGAGGAAAAAAAGCAAATTTTGGGTATGAATGATCATAAATCCTTCCCGAATGATGGAAATTGCAGAACTGCAGAAGCCATTTTTTTGAATCGTAGAGCTTCTCTTGCAGTTGTGAGGCCCCTTGCCACCTTTCCCTGCTCTAGGAGGAAGCATCAAGAGAAAGGAGGGAGAACGGAGTAGAAGCAGTTAAATTGCCTTAACAGCTGTGCAGGGCATGAATAACTCGTTAGCTGTGTGCATTTTAAGCCATCAAATCCCGAACCCCCTCACCTACCCCTCATTTGCAAAGGGGACAGGAGGGAGGTGCTAATTAAAGTGATAAAGAGAACAAATCTTATCAAATCTGGTGCTGGGTTTTTTTAAAGGGTGCAGTGGAGGTGTTGGGGGTGTGTAGAGAAAAAAATCCACGGTTACATCTGTATTCTCAAACACTCAGGGAAGGTGCGATTTTATGTTGAATTAATTAAGCAGTCTCTTTAACTGTATCTTGACAAATGTAATACCAATTAGATAGAGAGGAGAAATTGTTTATTGGTAATTAATGGCTAATTTGAGGGGAAAAGACTTTAAATCCTTTGGTATCATACCTTTTCATAAATGTTTCCTCACCTAAATGAGTATATACCTGCTACCCCACAGGAGACTTCAATATATTGTTAGCATGTTTGTGCAGAAGAAAAAAGGTGAAGTGCATTTCTCACTTTTTCACATTTATGTTTCATTTCTTTCACTGCACAGCCAAACATTTAAACCCACATAGAACTTTAAACCTTCAGTAATCAATATTTTGATATTAACACTGACTTAAAAGATGATGTGTAAGGTTAAAGGGTTGCTTGTGGGAATGAACCAATAGAGAATTAGTCCCAAATTCTGCCATTCCACTAAGATTTCAGAAATATTTTAGCAAATTTTCCATATAATTGAATCTTAGTTGTGTTTATGTCACCCATTGCCAACAGTAGAGGGCAGATATTTGCATTTAAAAAGCTCTGGTAAACTGATGTTATGCTAGTTCAATAGCAAAGAACTGGTGACGCATTTAGCATTTCAAGCAATTAGCTCAAGTACTAAAGCTAAGAATTCTGATATTTTTCTCAGGAGTTGGTGGAGAACAAAACAGAGCTAAACGACTTTCATTCATCAAGTGAAAAGTAACATGACTTCATTGAGATGCTAATGTTGCTCTGTGTGTGCTAAATACATAAATAGCAGCAACTGGTTGCTCATATTAGCCATATCAACTTAATATGTCAGGAACATGTGTCAGCTTGGCTTGAAGTTCCTGTGTGGCCAAAAATTGGTTATTGCACCTTTAAATTCTAACTTTCCCAAGTATGAATATGTCACTCAATATGAGCATCATATAACCTACAGAATTATATATGATGGTGTCATATTGCGTTGAAAGCATTTTTAACAAAACTTAGTAGGAATGTAAAGGGGAAAAATCAAGAGCAGGTTAAAATTGTAAATTTAACCTGAACCTTGAGCACAGACTGGTTTTGATTCTGAGTCAAAGTATAGCAGCTTTAGTTTGTCATAGCACACCAATCATAGGTTGATTGGTAAGTTCTGAACTTAGCATATAAAGATTTAACACAAAGATGTTAAAGCTGGTTTTTAAACACAATCTCCTTCCAACTACACCCACTTCTGCTTATGATGCAAGAGGGATATTATCCATTTTTTGTTAAAGTCCTTTTAGCTGTTCAAGAACACAAACACTGCATGTTGGTCAAGTTTATCCATCTTGTACAATTTACAGAGCCATGGGCACCTCCGGAACCAGGAATGCCCTCGTATCTACTTGTTTGAGCCTGTGGACCTCAAAATGTATGTGCACGTCCCTGTCCAGAACAGAGCTCAAATGAGTGGAGTTGATGTGTTAAAACCACCCAAGGAATTATATTACTTCCACTCACTTTTTTATGTGTCAGGCTTGGATCTTATCAATCAACATTTGCAGCAGAGCCCGTTGTGGCTAGTGAGGATATTGCAGTAATGCAAGAGCAAACACACAAGGGTCATAAGGTGTCAGAGATGAGAATCAATCAGGTTACAGCTGCCTCTTTTCCCCAAACACAATAAATGAATGTGAGTTTGTCTTCATGATCGGCGGAGGAAAAACTAATGTAGTGACATAAATACACACTGATGACAGGACCAAAGATTCAGTCAAGTACACAGTGCAGCCGTACATTACACAGTCCAACAATATACGCTCACATATTCATTCAGCAATATGTCAAGTCAGACAGGCTGCAGCCGAGAAGAATGGTGAGACTCCAACATTAAAGCAATACGATGGTGGAAGAAGTATTCAAACCCTTTATACCTTAATACCACAATGCAAAAATAAAATAAGTCCTTATTCAAACTTTTACTTCTCAGTAGTAGTGACGTACATTCAAGTATCAAAAAGTATTTAAGTTGAAATTATTGATACGTCAACTTGTACCTGGCATGTACTATTTATCAAAATAAAAAAAAAAACCCAACATTTAGATATGAAGTTTTTTCTAAATAAAAACAAACAAACATATATATANATATATATATATATATATATATATATATATATATATATATTTCTTAAAGGAAAATATCTATAATTTTGAATGTTTGAGCCCAATATATACAACACATAAACATTACTGACAACCATTTCCCTAAACATACCTTCCAGACTGCCATTTGTTTCAGTTTATTCCTGTACGCTTTTAAAATCAACTTTTAGAGACTTGAAATGTGCGAAATGTTGAAATAAGTAGCCTAATCCATCACAGCAAGTACTATGTCTATTAAATCTTTTTTCAAAGTAACTTTATTTAACCGGTCCAACACAGAGCTACATCAAAGAAAATGTATGTCTCCGCCAGGGAATATAGTCCCAGGAGAAGATGGCTTTTACAAGAAATGAAAAACAACCATCCCTTCTACATTCATGGTTATGCCAATTTTGGCATATACCATGACTATATATGCAGACAGATGAAAAATAAAAAAAAAAAAAAAAAACCGTGTTAGCAGGCAAAACGTTTAAATTTAAGGTGGGTATATCATCTTGACGCTTGATCTTTGAAAGATTAGGAGACTGGCAAAATAACAGGAAAACAAGGATATGGTTTTATGTTTAGGAAAATGGTTTGCAGTAACATAATGTGTATGTGGGTAGAATTTATTGGGGTTTAAACATGCAAAAACCACCAGTATGATCCTTTAATATATTTGAATATGTTCTACAATTAATGTATTGAAACTAGCTTAAAAATAAAAATCTAGCCACAATTTTGATCATCATTTCTTTAAGTGAGGACAAGTATGCCGCCACATTGGAATAAAAGTCTGAAACATCGATTGGGCTTTGGCTTTTAATTGTTTTTTTTTTTTTAAATCTTTGCAGTTTCTTGGGATAAACAGAATAAATATGTCATGTGTCACTCCTGAGCTAAATAACCAGATAATAAACATATAAAAACAGGACTGACCTCAGAGTGTATGTTTGTTTTCACAGCATTCAGATACCATATCACATCTCACTGAAGTCATAAAAATGCCTTTTGTTCCACAAAACTTCCTCCCATTGAGCCCACTTGTGAATTATCATATTTTCAGAAAATAGAGCCTGGCTTTATTTTTCAGTTACTGCATGTGAAAATGAATGAAGTTTCTTAAAATAGAAACATGGTACACTGTGAGTATGTCACTGTTTCTGTGCAATGCCAAGAAATCTCCAACTAGAAACTGCCAAATACTATGAAATGTAGTCACATTTTCTATTATCAAGCTTATTTTGGGGTTGGATGTCTTGAAACTAGCATAAAATTCTATCCATAACCAAACAGGTCATAAAAGTAGGACTTAATCATAATTGATCACGACAATCAAATCTGGTAGAATTTTGTAGTCAAGTGTAATTTTCTTAATTTTACAGCCGTGATCTATCTGTTTTTCATTTGTTTTAAAGTTGACATATTATTACTTTTGTTCTGTGTTTTGTGCCCTGAAAGCCTAAGTTTTGATTGTTTTTTTAATTTCTGTAACATGTTGTCAACATGTAACATGTTAATTTTCCTGCCTCCATACCTGGTTAGACATACCCACAAAGTGCGAGGATAGTGAGTGTTTGGCTAGCATCCTTTCTTCATAGTCTCTGGGTGATGTCAGATCAGAACTGATGCAGCTGACCAATCAGAACACAGCAGGCATTTCAGGAGCGCAGCTTAAAGAGACAGTACCTAAAATGGCCTGTTTTCACTCAGTGTGCATAGTTAGGCTGCAGCAAGCAAGAGAAGATGTTTTTTTTTTTTNTTTTTTTTTTTTTGTTTTTTTTTTGCACATTACAGGACTGTACAGATGATTTTACATGTTTGAGCCCAAAATATACTTCCCGCATACATGTTATGTTATTGACAACTATTTTCAAAAACATAAAACTGTATTTTAGTTTTTGTGTTATTTTTCCAAATCTCTTAATCTTTCAAAATCAAATGTTCAGATGACACATCAACCTTAAAATTCAATGTTTCACCTGCTAAAATGTACATTTGAATTTTGAAAGAATGATTGTTTTTAATTTCTGGGCCAAAGGACTATATTTCCTGATGGAGATATACATTTTCTTCCATGTATGTCTTTACTGGATCAGTTAAATTAAGTAACTTCAAAAAATGTTAAAGATGTTTTATTTGCTATGATGGATTACCTAAGTTTAGTTTAATAGCGTATTGGAATGAAGTGAAATCAATGGCAGCTGGAAAGAGGGAAAACCAATTCTATGTTCCAGTGGGGAAATGGTTGTCAATAACATAATATGTTTTATATATTGGGCTCAAATATACAGAACCACTGGTATAGCTCTTTAAGACTTTGCACAGGTGTTAACATGCACCCTTAAATGAAAATAAGAACATGAGAATCTGAGATAACTGAATAATTTGTCCCCTTTAAGAAAGTAAGACTTTCAAGACTAAGTAGACAAAATGACTTGTTAAGAATTCCTGACAGGTTTTTTTATATTAATGTATCATCTTATCCACTTTTCAGGCTTGTTTCTAGCAGCTCTCACTGCAAACAACAACAACAACAAAAAAAAAAAAAAAAAAACTGAAAAACTTACAAAGACAAATCAATACCAGTTATCTCAGCATAAGTCTAATAATCTAGTGCAGATGGTGCTTGATAAGATTATTTTATTTGGATAAAAAATATACAATTAAATCATCTTGTAACAAGATCTTGAGTCATTTGTGAGTTCCTGTTTTTTGCAGTGTGGGGGCTGGTCGAAACCCAACGTGTCATGTAGCTGGTTGATTTAACTTGAGTGGGAAATCTGGTTGAACACAGTCTGACTACACTCATAATGAATGTAGACATTGAACAGGGCTCCCATGGTCAACAGGATTAGTTTTTTATCGTTCAGAGTCCTATATGTGTTTAATTTATAGGTGTTGGGTGCTTAATTGTGTTGAGAGAGGCCTCACAGACGGAATCTATTCTGCATATAATCAGAAATTTACAACTTTTCCATCTCTGGCGCCATCCAAAGAAGAAGAAGAAGAAGAAGTGGCTGAGCATGCTGGGGAATGGGGACGAGGAAAGTGTGCGTGAATTTTAATTGCACTTGCAGCAACGCAGCCGGCGACTACAGTGACACACACTCGCGTTCCCTAAGGTATAAAAATTTAAAATCAACTAAGTAAAAAAGAAAGTTGCCATAAATGGGGCGGGTTNGGGGGGGGGGGGGGTTGCAATGGCATATCCAAATGAAGAGGAAAGAGAGAGAGTGAGAGATACTGAGGGACTCAATTCCCCAAAGATGGTTTATTATTCCATGCTAAAATGAAGCGGGAGCAAGGAGTGGTAGTCAGCGATGCGTCAGAGTTGCTCTTTGAAGACATTAAAAAGCTGAACGCACAACAAAGACCAGATGTTCCAACATGCCTTATTTATGCACCCATCAGCCTGCTTCCCATGTCCACAAAACACCAGCATATTTTTACCTTTTACACACACACACTCTGCGCATCCCCAAAGAGTGCCGCTTTTTCAGTGGTTTTTGCGTGTGTTTGGAATGTGTGTGTGTGTGCGTGCCTGTTATCTGGAATTGTTGGACAGACAGACAAGGTTTGGACAATTAGTGAACATTCCTGGTTTGCTGCAGCCGTCTCTGGTTGAGGTTTACTGAGATGGAAAGTGGTGCAACTTCTTCTGGGGAAACGGGAATAAAGATGCCAAACAAACAGTATACAGTTTTAATAGAGTCGAGAGAGTTTGTTACAACAATGCTGCAAAAACAAGAATTCAGCAAAGTTTTATGATCTACCTTCGTGACACACACACACACACACTCTTGAAATGTGGGAACTGGGCTTCTCTGGGAGCAAAACCTCACACAGACATGGCCGAGTGTATCCATAGGACTCAAGATCACTACTGGGGAGGGAAGGAAGGCAGGTCATCGTCTTGGTGGCTGAGCGTTGTTTCATTTAAAGTCTTATTTTACTCAAACCAAAGCCAAAAAAAAAAAAAAAAAAANAAAAAAAAAAAAAAAAAAAATGGCAGTGCAGTGAGATGATTTGATGATTTCAACTCTTTCCGATTCAGGACAAAAGGCAGATCAGTAAACTAGAATGAAGAGAATGACAGGTCCAGAAAGGTCTTCCATACCTGATTGTCGTG
>VXCM01002171.1:73279-110779 GCA_014773175.1 Lucifuga dentata | reverse complement strand
TGTGACTTGTTCCATGACATATGTATCTATCTATCCATCATCCATCCATCCATCTATCTATCTGTTGCATTGCCCCATCTTCCTCTACCATACAGATCCACAGGTGGGTACAAACACTACCTGGTCATCAAAATGTTGCTCCACACTAACTAGTGGTGCAAATGAAAGATTTTTATATTTTTTTATCTTGCAGGCAGTAATCTTAAATTGCTGTCACATGATAAGTGGTGTGTAGAGCTAAGCTGGACACTCCATTATTGTGTTTTGGCAGCTGAGCGGTGATTCCAAAGCTTGTGGTGAAGTAACCTTGGATTCTCTTCTCTGCTGCTGCACTCAAATTTCCACCACATTCAACTTTAACCTGTCTGGCAATGATGACCTGTCCAACATGCAACCAGTGAGAGATACTTGAGTGTGATGTAAGCAGAAATAACACAATAATAGTCAAGTCGATTATTTGAAGCCCAATGTCACACACAACGTCTCAAAGGGTTACAGGCCCACACATCAACGGTTCCTGACCCAGCCCAAGCTCTCTAAGCAGACGAGGAAAAACTCCTTAAAAAAAACCTTATTAAAGAATGAAAAATGTAAGAAACCTCAGAAGAGGCTATTCAAAGAGAGATTCCCTCTCCCCAAATGGTGTCCAATAGGAGCTGCAGGTGGAGAAAGGTAAATTACAAAGATCCAAAAACAAAGAAACATTACAGAATTATATAAACAGCAAATAAGCAATGATCCAGACTCAATCTAGTCAATATGAAGTCGTCATTATGATGATTAAAATGTGAGTCACATAAAGTGAATGTCCACAAGTGGCAACTGAGGAAGCTCAAAAACTGCATAGTTTTCAGAGTACAACCTAACATGAAAATTGTACCATGAGCTGTGCAGAAAGGTTGATTGCATGGAGAACTTTCAGCAATCAGTACCAAGTTGGTAAACTGGCATATAATCCACCATGTGTACCCTGGGTGCTTCCCGATGGTGCTTGTTGTTATGTTGACACTCCATTAAAAAAGCTCAGGGCATCAGGAGTTTAGGTGGTGGGGCGAGCGACCCGCATATCAATCTCCATGATGTGAATACCGCTCATCATGTGAAAACACAGTTCCAGTCTTAGATTCATGAGCTCATGCTGCTGTTGTCACTGCACTGTATGCATTGCTTCATAGGAGCTGATGTATGCTATTGTGGAGTGTGTATTTAAAAATACACAGGATGCCTATAGTAATGACCTGTAAAAGTTTTTAAAAACATGATAAAAAAAAACCCAGTTGTCACTATGACAAGGCTATTAGCAGCAGTGACCTGCTGAGATGTCAATCTGTTCAAGCACACAACAATAGAGGGTTTATGTGACAGAGGTCATGAACTCTAAAACCACAACAAAGTCTATTGACACGCTCACAATAAACATCCCAAGAGGGTTCAGCTGCTCATATAGAGCATAGAACGACTGCTGATGTAACTTGCTGATAGTCACAGAAATGGTGCGTTTTTAGCTTTGATGGAAATCCCCCGTTTCACTGGATGTGTGCTGAGATGCTGCTGTGCTTTGCCTCAGCACAAGGAAACATGGTAGTGTAAGAGAACATTCATACGTCGTGGGTTTTCCTCCACTGCCAGCGCCTTCTTTATTTATTTATATTTTACATGTAATCCCAAAGCAGGTCTTTCAAATTGTGCTGCTAGTACCTTATAATCTGCGGAGGAGGGCTGTTTTGTGTTTAGTTCAAAGTTTTAAAAAGTTAAACTTTTCAGAAAAGCACTCTTTGACATTAAATGATTTACCAGTTGACGAATCACGATGAGAAGAACAGGTTATGTGCCTGCAAGCAACATGGGCTTCCCTGTTGATGGCTGGTTCTGATGGTAACAGAATATGAATAAGTCAAGGGGACAATGAGGGGTGTTTTAATAATCCCAGCTAGGGGCTTCAGTTGGATGAACTCCTGGACAGGATTATTAGAGTGTTTTCAGATGTATAGTTTATTTGCTTTGGTCTGAAGCAATTCATGGTTTAGTTTCACACAGGAAAAAAAAATCCAAGTGAACCCAAAATGTCACCAAAACCATGTGAAAATGTTCACTCTGCTCATGGGGCGGGAGTGAGAAAATAGAAACAGGGAAAAAGTTGCCACAATAACTAAATAACATGGAACAAAGATGGAATTAGATACTTTCTTAGTCGTAGTCATTATTTGATGATTACCAAACAAAACTCTGGCAGAAGAATGCTAAAGTTTACTTCAAGATGTGTGGAAAACAGGATATTGCTTCACATTACATGAAGAAGATGTGCTGCCTTCAGAAGATGTGCTGAACAGGAGAATGGAGCTCACGTTCAGCACATAGAACCACATACTAACCTTCAACAAGTTAATCCAAAGACGTGTTAGGTAAGCTCAATATGTTGCCACCCATTCACCGCATCAGCTATAGCCACACACAACCCTCTGTCTAGATTAATAAATAAATCAATAGATTTCCCCAAGTTGGAACTGGTACAGACCAAAACTACCGCACCAAGACCACTTTGAGGACGTGGTCTTAGTCCAGTAGTTTTGGTCTGTGCTGGAGTGTGATTGCTGTGGTGTGATTGCAGACCTGTCCAAATGAGGAAATAAACCATTGTCCAACTGAACCAGAGCAAACTGCATAGATGGGAAAAGGACTCTCGGTGCTCTTTCTCACGGAGGAAATCAAGTTCACAGAAGTGTCTCTGCAATGTGTTTAAGCTCAAAAGCTAAAGCTAGCTAGTCACCTGAACTTATAGCTGAGAAGTACATTGTCACAAAATAGCACTTTTTTCTATTCAAAACACTCTAAGTGTGAATGTAACCTTAAAGCAGCAATAACCACAACTCCATAACTGATTATTAGTATTTGAATATTTTGGTTTAATATGTACTTTTTGAACTAACCTTAATAAGGCTTTTTTGTTATGCGCCCAAATGATGGTGCATATTCTGTCATGTGAAATTTGTAGTTTAGAGCAAAATGAATTGCAGTTAAAAGACCATACCACCCATTTTGCATATTTGAGCCTAATATATTCAATTTTCATACATGTTAGGTTACTGACAATCATTTCCCAAAGTGTAAAACCATATTTCAGCTTTCCTGATATTTTACAAAATCTCTAAATCTTTCAAAATCAAATATTCAAGCGATACACCCACCTTAAAAATCCATGTTTTNACAAAATCTCTAAATCTTTCAAAATCAAATATTCAAGCGATACACCCACCTTAAAAATCCATGTTTTGCCTGTTAAAAGTTATGCAGCCTTATGAAGTCACGGTTATTTAAATTTTTTGATAAACGCAGGTTTTCTTTTGGGACTATATTCCCCGGTGGAGACACACATTCACTCCATGCTTTTTATTGCACTTAAATGCTAAAATTGTGTAACTTCGAAAAAACCTGAATACACGTCTTGTTGGTGATGATGGATTACCTATCCCAAGAACATTTCAAGTATCAACAAGTTGATTTTAATAGCGTACCAGAATGAACCGAAACCAATGGCGGTCTGGAAGGTAGGAAAAACATTTAAATTTACTATTCCAGTAGTATGCTTTGGGAAATGATTGTCAGTAACCTTATGTGTATGAAAATTGAATATATTAGGCTCAAACATGTAAAATGGGTGGTACGGTCCTTTAATGTGTTTAAAAAGTTTGTTCTCAAAAATACAGAAATTATCTATCTATCTATCTATCTATCTATCTATCTATCTATCTATCTATCTATCTATCTATCTATCTCACAAACAAACATACTGTGTACTGCTGCAGCAGGATCATCTTTGCATTGAGGACCTCAGACAGCTGCGTTTGGTTGATGTTGTGAAATTGCTGCAGCATAACGTCACACAGGGTCAGAGCTGCAGTTACAGTAATTGCATAACTGTCATATTTATCCGACCTTGCACATATCAGCAGCATCAACAGCAGCGTTACCCCTTTGTTTCACATCTTTCACATGTAAACCAGGAAGGCTGACATGAAATGACATAAAAATGCATTTAGTTCATTAAATACACACACACACACACACACACACACACACACACACACACACACACACATTACCATTACTGAACTCTCCTCATAAGGGGACTGTGTCTGTCTTTGGCCCGCTCTTCTTGTTCCCCGCACAATGAAATTATACCATAGCAAGCGTCGTCTCATGGAGGCAGATTCAAGGCCCATTTATTTGAGATTGCTTTTAGTGTAATTCAATAAAGGCTTTTTTACTCATTTATTTCCATGGTGAAATTTGTGCTGAGGAAAACCAGGGCTGTATTTCCCTCATTAGCTGTAATAATAACCATAATAACAATAATGGCATTAAAAAGCAATCATTTGAAAGAACCTGCCGTCAATGTCAGTCTCAGACAGAAAATATAGATTGGCACTGGACATTATTTTTTGGTACTTAGGAGATAATTTAGCAGAGGCATTATTATCATAGTGCACATAGATGAATTACATATATCAGGCAAAGTACCTTGTGCCTATAAAAGCTGAATCAAAAACAAGATATGCCATAATCTTTTTTTTATGTTTGGCTGGATGGAAATTAGGAAGGTGAGTTTTTTTGTTTTTTTTTATGTTGTAGGTATTCAGTTACTGTTAGATTATTTGTTCTTTCCTATACAAAATGGACAAGAAGGAGCTGTGAAATTTTCTACTATCAAGTAAATTTTCTAGTATCAGTAAGACAAATCTACCAGTGAAGAAAAATTAGTTCTGATTTCTTAGAATCAGCATTAAAATCTATTAATAAAATATTTTATTTAAGCCTTTTAGCTTCATATAAGCAATAGAACTTGAAATAGTCATGTGAAACAATTTGATTTGTATGGGAAACATGTTGAAATAATCTCACGGCACCTGGCAATGGAGATTTTTCCACTTGTTTTAAGAAAATGAGACTTTCTGGACTCAAAACTTGACAAAATGATAATAATGTGTAATTTTCGAAAAAAAAAATCTATTATGTCAAACATGGAATCCACTTCTCACATTTTTCAGCTTTATATAAAAAATTAGAATAACTTGAATAAATGTAGAGCAATTACCCGAGCAGGCTAATAAATGGTTCTTGATAACATTATTTGCCTGCAAAATAAGAAGAAAAAACAGCCTTGAATCATCCTTAAACAGGATCTTGAGACTTTCTTGAATTGCTGTTTCTTTTTTTTTTTTTTTTTTTTTTTTTTNGAGAGAGAGAGAGAGAGAGAGAGAGAGAGAGAGAGAGAGAGAGGCTGCAAAGCAGGAGGATCCACAACTCCACCGTCAGATCCATTTTCCACCACTGGAGGCCAACTGGCTATCAAGATGACGCTGCTGTCGCTCAGGCTTAGATGAAAACTTGGTTCTGTGCTGATCTGCGGAGCAAGCACAGCCTCCCCGAATGCCCTGCAAAAATAAATATTTGAATATTCTCCGGCACTTTCAAACCAGCTTAAATTGGATCATTTTATTTCGCCGCTTGCCCCTGCCAAAATGCCAAAAGAGTGTGGGTCTTGGCGAGCGTCTCGTGCCCAAGCATGCCACCCTCCCCCTGGCCCGGCCCACCCTCTGCACTATCAGCTGACACAGAGTCNCAAGCATGCCACCCTCCCCCTGGCCCGGCCCACCCTCTGCACTATCAGCTGACACAGAGTCTGCCCCCGGGCCGCCTCCTTTCTCCTCGGCCACACTCTTGCTGTGTGGAGCTGGCACACAGTGCCCATACACAAACACCGGTCTCAACCGGCCAGCCGTCCTGATGCGCCGCAACATCATCAGCATCAGGTGACGCTCTGCATCGCCGCCGTCACATGACCAGCAGTGGAAGAACTACTGAAATCCTTCACGTAAAGTCAAGATGATTCTTTTTTTTTTTTTTTTTTTTTTTTGCAATTTTACTTTTAGTTTATTATGGCTTTTTTTTGACGACCCAAAAAGCTGCACTGTAAAAACATCCTGGCTTTTGAATAACATGATATTTCTGCAAAACTGTCAGTCTTTAGGCTGCTTCCAAAAAGGTGCTGATTCTACAAAAGAAATTCTAAAAACATGTCAGGGAAGAAACAACCTTTCAAGGTTTGGGAGAAAAGCAAAATAATATTTTGCTTCTAGATTTTCTTCTTCATTCTGAAAAAAATCTAGAAAATAAAATAATGGCTCAAAGATCTGGGTAAAGAAATTCTAGGGGGAACAAAAATATAAAAAACTAGAAAAAAAACAAAATGAATCTAAAATCTTCTATATACTGTAGATTCTAAGTCTCAGAAACATCAAGGAAAAAATTCTAGTAATGTTCTCCAGAAATACAAAAAAGCCAAATTAGATGAACAATACATTATAAAGAACAGAAAATAGAATTGTAATGATGACTTTTGACTCTAGAGCAGCAAACTTTTTCAACCATCGCCTCTGAACAAGCCAAAACATCTGAGTATCACCAACAAACCACCAAATTTAAGAAAAATCATCGAAAGCCCTCATGTGTGCATGAATTGTACTGGAACTGAGACATTTACAGCAAGAGCACAAAAAGTTAATAACACCCATGTAGAACAGGAAACAAAAAAAAAAAAAAAAAAAAAGAGAATGTAATTAAACTTTTCCATCCATCCATCCATTATCCTCCACTTATCTGGGTCTGGGTCACAGTGGCAGCAGACTAAACTTTTAAAAAGTATATATATTTTTTAAAATTAAATATTTTATTTCTGAATAATTTGGCAAAATAACGGAACTCCCATTGATTTCAATATGTTTGATTCTCTGCAGCAATTTCAAGTCATCTGGCACACCACCAGAGGGCGCTTCAAGTACCACCGGCAGTACAGATACCACAGATTGAGAACCACTGCTCTAGATGGTTAACAAATAGCAAGATACCAGCTGAGTGATTGCCCTGAGCGGCGAGGCGTGGTGAGGCGTTTTTGCTGCTGAAAGTGCAAATGAAGCTGAGCGAGTTGAGCTGAAGCTCTCGTCTCGTCTCTGCATGTCAGAGAGGATCACAGCTTCTCTGCATATGCCGAGAAATGTGCCACCGAGTTGCGAATAAAGCTCAGAGTGAAACAACTGGCTGCGGAATGTGCTATTCAACACTCTATATTTAGCTTTGTGATTTAATACAATGCTGTATCTTTTTTTTTTTTTNTTTTTTTTTTTTTTCTGAAGTTTCCCCACAACTTCTGGAAATGTTGTCTGGCACCTGCGTAATTAATATTTAATGTTGCTGCTTTGGAAGTAGGTATTTACACGGCCTTTAATTACTCGAGTCAGTTCAAACTTACATTTATTGCTGCTTTTTCCTCAGATATTCCTCTTTTTTTTGGGTGTACTACTCAAACTACTTTCATCAGTTGTCTATAATTGCCTCATTAGAGTTCTCCTAATTATAGTGATCAAGGAATCTTCCATACATACCAACACAAAAAAACAAAACATTTCCTCTGCTTTGGTTTGCTTTATTAGACTCAGTTTGTCAGAATGATCACAGCGCTCTGAAACTCAGCCTGAAGACTTGGTATGTTACTGTAATGTCCTCCATGTAGCCACCACTGCTTCTTTCTTAAAGGCATGTGTGTATGTGTGTGTGTTTGGGACTGTAACCTTGTGAGCCATCTGGCTGTCACAGCTTCAAATTTCTTTTGTTTTGTCTTTCAAAGGAATTCTTTCTGAAAACCGAAAAAGAGCCACCAAGATCCAGATGGCTGCTGAGGTTAGAAGGCTTTTCTTTTGTCTTAGATCCATGATAATGATCTGTCTTGAATAAGGTAGCAGAGGTAGGTTGGTCATGAATTAGAGCCACAAATTGAAGGGGGACATATTACACAGATTGTTCCTATATTCATTCAGGGGTCTAGTTTGAAACTTTTGCAATGTTTTAATCTGCAGAAACACTTTGATCAACTTCTACTTTACTTCAGTATTCTACTCTCTTCAGTATGGACACAAAATTGATGGAGCTTTTTTACAAATCGATGATAGAATCAGTCTGAACATTTTCACTGATTTGTTGGTTTGAAAATCTAAATGTTCAGAATAAGAACAGACTGAACAACATTGTTAAAACAGCCAAAATCATTGGTAAGCAGCAGTTTTTCCTGTCAGCCGTCTATTCTCGTCAAGTTTTAAGGAAAGCCCAATTAATTCAAGCCAACTCATTGCATTCTCTTCATGGGGTATTTGAAATTCTTCTCACAGGTCAGAGGTTTACAGAGGGTAAAGTGCAATAGATATGAATTCTCTTTGATCCCATGTGAAATAACATCCCTGAATTCATGCACTTTATAAAAAGACAGATTTGGAACATTTTTAATGGTGTATTTTGATGTGATTGTCATTGTATTGTGTTTTATTGTGTTTTACTTATTTATTGTGTTACTATTTAATATGTTGTGATGTCGCCCTGCTGCAAAACAAATTTCCCCTTGTGGGACAATAAAGGTTCGAAGTTGAAGTTGAAATACTCTAGCTCGCCTCAGATAGCAGCTCGTTTCCACCAATGTGGTGTCAGTGTTGGTGCTCAGCTCCACCCTTTGAGAACTGGCCTGCATTTCCACCACCTTGGGAGCTGAATAAACAGCGTGATGACTCAATATAATGTCAACATTAACACTGGATTCAAACGTCGGCTCTCACAACATTGCCGTCATCGAATTTAAGTCCAGCGTTGCTTATGCATCATCCAGTGCCGCTTTTAGGGTGTCTACAGATGTAAACTAGTTAAATTTAAGACTTTTTAAGACCTTTTTAATACTACTTTAAATGAAAATTAAGACAAAAATAATGGTCAATGGTAAAGGCCAAACTTGCGATGGAATTGCACACCAAAAGTGAAATTATAATAATAATATAATAATAATGCCATGGTGGAGCTTTGGTCTAAAATGAAAGTAAGTAACTAGAATAATACTGTTTTTTTTTCTTAAAGGAAAATAAATAAATAAAAAAAGAAATAAATATAAACAAAAACAATTCCAGCAGCTTTTGGACACTACTTGCTGGACCAGCTCATAACAGCAGCTTGATTTTTGTTCTGACTAATGAAAACTTATATTTCTATTATAGGCCTAACTTATCATTATAACAATGTGAATACACAATTTTCATTTATTCTAAGGTGAGCTAAAACAGGGAGGTGGGAAGGTAAAGTCTCATTTAGACTTCACGTTAACTATGTTTACGTGCACATGGCTGCCACGTGTTTTTAGCGTTGGTTTGAAGCATCGTCATTTATTGTATATTGTGTCCTTTCTGTTGCTGATTGTGTTCTTGTAAATGTTTTTGTAATCAGGTCNATTTATTGTATATTGTGTCCTTTCTGTTGCTGATTGTGTTCTTGTAAATGTTTTTGTAATCAGGTCTTTCTTGCAAAAGAGATTCCAATCTCAATGAGACAACCTGATTAAATAAAGATTAGTAGTAATAGTAGTAGTTGTGCATGTCATCCAGATTAATGCGACACTATATATGCTGCAGTACTTACAGAAATTACAGGGGGCAGTGTTGTGAAGGTTTTTCAAAACGTGAGCAGCACAGGAGGGGCCAACGACGTAAATAAAAAATGTAAATCCTGAAAGTGTGCAGTACTGTATTATTACCTGTGCATGGATAACTGACGACAAACAGAAATGGCTGCAAGTTTTGAGGAGAAGCTGATGGACATGTCAGGAATTATCGCCACTTGTTTGACATCTAGAGGTGGAGATGAAGCTGAAGGTTTTTTTGTCCCACAAGTATGGCTGCAGTGGCTCCAAAGTTATATGAGATACTGAGCCACCAACACAAACTTCCAAGAAGATGATTCGGTAAGTGCTGTTTATGTTTGTTCATTGTTGCAAATGCTTGTGTAGCTTAATGCTTTGATCCCCATTGTCCCAAGTTTGAAACACCTTTGACATACAGCACAGTTTGCTTCATAAGCATTTCCAGGCACTGACTTTAACCGCCACGAGTAATCGTTATTCTCAAGCCATTTGTCATTAAACTTGCATTTTGCCATTTCAACAAGCAGGCTAGCTACCCAGAAATTCTCGCGGTGATGTTCCATGGGTGACGTGACAAAAACAAAATTTAAAACCTATCCAATCTTATTGAATTTAAGATAAATTAATACTTTTTAAGGCCTTTCATTAGTAAATGTGTATTTAAGACTTTTTAAGGTCCCGCGGCCACCCTGTTTTGCTGAATTTCCCCTTTGCTCTTCAACTTCTTATGTCCAATTAAACAGTACGCTGAAATGTCGCTAATCACTGCTGCTGCTTTTTTCACAATGCAGGTTCAGGTAAACAACAATGCATGTTCCACTTCCGGCACCAGACCAGCAAGGTTTTTGGACCGTAAAAGCCGGTACGGGAACCAGTTTTTACGGTCAGGCACCAGTGTTTATGAGGAGGAAACTTTCAGAACGGTTCACACCTCCTCTGGCACCGCCCCTGTCAGAAAGGGGGTAAGAGTGGAAACAGGCCATTTTAGGTACTTGCTCTTTAAGGCTCCGTCTGCTGTGATTGGCCAGCTTTGTCAGCTTTGAGCTGCCAAAAACCCACAGACTGCAAAACACTTGCCCACTAGCCTTGTACTTGGTGGGTGTGTTTAACCTGGTGTGTAAATTCAAATAATTTACATGTTAACATCAAAATGTTTCGGAAGTAAAGAATGAAAATGAAGCTTTCAGGGCAGACCTATGGGTTTGCCTTACTGGATGCTTATCTATAGGTGTAAACCTAAATATTTGGAACTGACAATGTTCAGCCCATGCTATATACACAAAAAAAACCGAAGGAAAATAACTTAAAATGTCTCCTGTAATACAGCCGAAATTTAGATAGTTCAAATGAATTGATGATTGTGTCTTAAAGGGAGAGTATGACAAGACAAGACGAAGAGCCATCTGGAGGGTGTCAGTGTTTGAAACATTTGTGGAGACGCATCTGCTTTGTTGCCTGTTATCCAAAAAAACACAGTGTCATGTGCGAGGATATCAGGGTGAATGTAGCTGATTAAACCTCAAAATTACAAATATACAATCTGTTTAAAAATGCAAGCATGCCTACAATTTGTGATATCTTACACTGTAAAGAGCGATAGATATGCGTTATGAAAAGCTATATTTTACAGCGCATGATACGAATACTGGGTAATTTTGCTATCATAAAACAGGGGGGAGTGGGAGGTAATGAATATTACACCGTCTGGTCTGTCCTGCCCCCCTCTTCCTTTATCTCTCTCTCTCTCTCTCTCTCTCTCTCTCTCTCTCTCTCTCTCTCTTGCAGCTGTAGCGTCCTCCTCAGGGCTACTGGCTAACCAGATCAGGTGCTAAATTCACTAATTGAATAATTTTACCGGGCTCCACAATGGGCCCTTTGAAAAGCTCCTGCTCTTTGTGTCTGTCCTCAAGTGACTGAAAGTGTTGCAGCCTTTAAATGAAAGAGTAATGCGGGCCTTCTGCGGTGTAATAAATGTGCTGGGATGATGTACTGGCTCTGTGTTGCATTGTTGTTTAATAGCAGCAGCCACAAAGTATCTTGGCCCTGGGGTGTATTGGATATCAATGGGAACTATCATACCCTCCCACTGTAAAGGAGATCTCCTCCAATCAGATGTTTGTTTGTTCAAATCCCAGGGTTGACTGGAATAATGTGAGTCAGTAACACCGTTAATTCCCTCAAAAGTAATTATCCAGAGGATGGGCCCTTAAACGAGACATTTAACCAGTGATTACTGCAGTACATAAGACAGAATTTTGTGAAACAAGCACTAAAGCTAGATTATGTTTTCTGGACACAAGTAACCAGCAATTTAGATATACTTCTCCAACACAAAGAGATTATGTGGTGGTAACATGAAATGAAAATGCTCATGTTTCAGTGATACATTCAGGTGGAGTAAGTAAAGGAATGATTTTAAAGAGTTTTTGATAAGATCTTAAAAAAAAAATCTGATTTTGTGAAAATATATTGCAAGTATTTTGAAACTATGCGTTTGTATTCTGCTTTTATTTAGACATTTCTGTCAGCAGCTAGAGCATCCTTTGGAGGTGTGCCATTGATGTGTCCAGTCCTCATTGGATAATTGACAAACAGGCGGTCATTTTATGTGTTTATATAGGCCGTGCTCTCACTCATTTTACAAAAACCCTGATGAAGGCCTTGTGCTGATTCTGGTTTTTGGTTTATGTTCAAACTCAGTGCCACGCTTTCTCTCAAATGTTGACTTGTAGGCAGGTTAATTTCTGCGTTGTCCTCACCTGAAATGAACCTGCAGAACCTAGGAAAAAAAACAAAAAAAAGAACAACTATATTCTGTTCATGTCTCTTGCATGAAACATCATGGCTGGAGAACTGATGTACACAGAGTTGTGAAAGCAAGAAAGCAGGTAAAACACAGAACGGAAAGAAAACTTAACAACTACCCACAGCTCAGTGAGGAATATGAACAAAATATGTCCACACCATTAATCTCTGATGATACACTTGATTTGTGACTTTATACTAAAAATTTGGCCCTAGAACTTTAAAAACATTTTTTTTTATTTTTTTTTTTGCAGTATGAATGTTAAAATATTATTGGGAAACTTCGCAGAAGCAAAGAAATTTACATGATACTAAAAGCAGCAGAAAGCTGGAAAGAGATAATGAACATGTAGAAACGCCTGTGGAGTTCCTTTTTTTTTTTTTTTTTGGCAAACTTGGTGTAAAAATTATTTAGGGTTCAACATATCCATAAGACCAACCATTGATGACTGTGGATTTTGATATATGGTCTGACACAAAGGCTGTGGCTGGTGTGGGTCACTCAGATCCGTCTGAAACCCAACCAACATATTAGCAAATGCTGTAGATATTCTAGAAAGAGGTCAAGGTGATTATGGTTAAATTTAACCTTTGACAAAGAGATTGAGATGAGAAGTTTCAATTTGGAGGTTGAAGAGGTCACAACATGCTCTAAGGTTGAGGTGTTAGGGTTATGAGCTAGGGTTGGGGTCAGGCAAACAGTTTGAGGTAAAGTAGAAGGCAAATCTTCACCTAAACTGGGATAAAAACTTTCCTGCATGTGAAGGCAAATGGATTTATCTGTTTACTGTCTCATTTCCAAATCTTAAGTTTTCCTCCACAACTGAACTAAGTATTTCAGCACTTCTTAGTGCTAAAATAGTAGTTCAGTTCATTTACTTATTATGCTCTTTGCATAACATTCACATACATGTATATGAAAAAAATGTACACAGTATTTTCTGTCTCCCCAAATGCACTCAGCAGTAAATCAGCGAAAGTTTAAACGCTTTTAGTTTTTTCAACTCTGTTTGTTCCTGCTGCAGCCTGTACCTCATCCTCCAGCCTGTCTCAAATTCATCCAAAGCTCTGAGCCCCTTCATAACTTTCAGCCTGCTTTGAAGTTATCTTTGTGCTACTTTGGAGCCAAAAGGCCCGTGGTCATAGATCTCTTGGTACAATCCATCTCAAAAATTGATCAGTCTTTGGCACCCTGCTGGCCCTTCTCACCCACAAATCTGTGTCCTCAATTCCCTGGGCTTAGTTTTGGAGTTCCTTAGCACCGTTCCAGTAGCTCCAACCAGAGCAATGGATATCAAATGTTTCTTTGTCTCTATTTTTTCAACTTGTGACCATATTTTCCTGCTTTAGACTGACCCCTTTGATCCCCCTTTGTTTTGGGACCAAGATTATAGGAGTGGGGCAATGAAGGAGGAGGAGGTAGACTGCCAAGTGGCTGACTGACGGACTGCCTTTCCTGGGCCATTCGAGCCTGAAACCTTGCCGTGCCATCCCCACTCCGGCCTGTGCCAGTCTATATGACTTATGGAGTTTGGGCCCCTCCACTGCCAATCCCACTTAGAGTGCAGTTTTCTGATAAACAAAAGCACATTCAAGCTTTAGCTTCTCATTTCACACTATGTGCTTTGGCTGGAGGCGATGCTTTCCTGGAGCCCCTGGTCTAGAGTCCAAAGAACGGCTCCAGTTGGCTTTCATTTAAAAAAAAAAAAAAAGAAAAAGATGCCACATGTGGAGGATTAGGCTCCATCTTTCATCCTCCACGCTCTCTGCTCGCCCTCCACTACCATAGCCATCACTGCTCCCAGTGCGCTAGTGAAGCAGCCCTGTGGACAAACGATGCACGCAAGCTCACATTCGATTCATTTTGTACCTCCAGCACACAACACAAACTCACCTGCTTCCCCCCTCCCCTCCAGCTCCTTTAACAGAGCACAGGGATTGCACACATGTACATAATATCTCTCTCTCTTTCTCTCTCTCTCTCTCTCTCTCTCTCTCTCTCTCTGACCTTGCACTCTTTCAGAGCTTGAGTTGGATTTAAACTTTTAGTTTGGTGCGGGGGTGTGCATATCCCTGGCCATTGTAGGAGGGAACACAATTGACTTTGACAAAAGCCTGCGCATTTGTGATTTTGAATATGTGTGCAGCAAAGTTCGGGGGTATGCTCAGACTGTAATACTGTATTTATCCATAAATTGTCCTCATTGTGTAAATGCTGATTTCACAAACTACCATGACTATGAAACCTGGCAGCTATAGAATGCAGCGGTACTGTACATATGGTGCATCAATCGAGAACTTGTGCTCTTGACTGCAAATTTATTCTATTTCAAACGTGTTTATTCTGAATACACTTAACTTGTTAAGTGGTGTGCCAGATGGATCGATGAATGAGAATAAGGTAAACATGATACTTAATGCTCTTTCTATTAGAAATGTCAGGGCTCCGATCTGAAGGCGAATGGTATTCGTCAAGGCCCTTTGTCTCCAGCTAAGCAGAGCAGTTATTAGTGATGCACGTGAAACGCTAGCCGAGGCGCACGGTGACCCCGGGGGCCTCGCCTGTCTCAGGGAACAGATGTGCCACCCACTCGCAACAGTTGTACCCTACCCACAATGGCCTTGTGGGAGATGGTGGGCTAGCTGTGGAATGAAGATGATACCTCACTTAACTAGCTCCCATGTTGGCTGCAGGGAGGGAGCATCTCTTTGTGAGGAGGGAGTGAGAAAGGAAGGAAGAAATAGGGAGGGTGAGAATAGCACACATATTTACAGGATCAATATTTACCCAGAATTCTTCTCTGCAACCAACACCTGCTGTATCTTTGTATAAAGTCGAGAAGTTGGCAAAATTAAATTGGCTGATCTCACTTGAAGATTTCATTAACTTCTCCCCAATATGAACTTGAAAACTTGATCGAATTATCATGGCATTAAAGTTTATAGTAGATTTTTCTCTCTATTTATTTATTTTTGTCTCAGACAGGTTATTAAAGCGCATGGAGCTAATAATGAACTTTTTAAAGTGCCATAGTACCGACTAATTTTCTTTATTATTTCTTAATCCTTAATGAAGAGTTTCATTTACCCCATGCTTATACAGAAAACATGCATTGCTACGTGCTGAAAGTTAATTCATTCCCTTGTAATGCAATAGTTAGTTTTAATTGTTTTTTAATGTAGTCAGTTGACTGTAATATTACAGAAAACAAACTTTGTGTTGCATTCATTTCATTTCCATTTTGATTTCACAGACATTATTTCAGAATTTTTAATGGCTCACTATGATATGCTTCACACTGATATTTGCATCCTAGGCTTTGCTTTGCAGTTTATCGTTCTCTTTTAATGAGCGGGGCTATGGAAATATGCAGCAGTGTGATAATTGTATAAAATTCTGATATACTTTAATAAAAAGATATTTGAACTCACAGCTTGACTCTCCATGCTGTCAGATCAAGGCAGAGATATACACTGTGAGTGTTGGCACTAACAGGAATGAACTGTGACACCTAAATCAACAACTCGCAGAAGGACTTTGCCCCCAAATTCATTTGTCAATAGATTGAGTCAATATGGGTTGATCTGTGTGCAGCTCCTCAGCCTTCTGTCTACCCATCAGCACACAGAGGACAGTGTCTGGCTAGACGTCTGGCCATTAACTGCATTATCTGTGCGTCTGTTGTGTAAATGAATCAAACATGGGGGGAGATTTTTTTTTTTTCCACGCTGCAGTCTGACTGTCATCGTGAAACCAGCATCTTTGAATGAACGAAATCCAATAGGACACAAATGGCATCCAAACTCAGTCTTTATAAGTGAGGTCGCATCTAATTAAATTTAAGCAATAGACTCCCGTTCTCTCACATATAAAAGTGGTAACCTGTGACGTTCATGTTTTTTTTCTGCAGTCTGTCTTTGGCGATTAGCATTTATTGCTCTACGTTCAACAGATCGCCTGTCAAATTAAACAGTCTGAGTGATACTGTGATGTGTTAAATGCAAAAAAACCCCCAAAAAACTCCATCATATTCCAAAATCTTCATTGTCTTTTTTTGTCTTCAATTGGTAAAAGTTGCAGTTATCTCTCAACACTGTAGAGGGCAACATATATACATGCTGCCATGCATAGCCTGCATCTGTTTGAAGCCTAATTTTGCATGTCCTCTATAATTAATATTGCGCTTTTGCAAGATGCAGGACCTACAAAAATTATGGGGGCAATAATGTCAACTTTTCTCACACCGGTAGCAAATGACAAACAGAAAAATGGCTGAAAGTTTCAAGGTGAAGCTGACCGAGCATGGAGGAATTCATTTAACCCTGTAAAGGACCATACTGGTGATCGTGCATGTTTGAGCCTATATATTCAATTTTCATTATATTTCAATTTTCATACATTCATGTAATGTTACTGACAATCATTTTCCAAAGGATAAAACCGTATTTCAGCTTTCCTGATATTTCCTGATATTTTGCAAAACCTCTTAATCTTTCAAAATCAAATATTCAAGTGATACACCCACCTTAAAAATCCATGTTTCACCTGCTAATAGTTATGCAGCCTTATGAAGTCACGTTTGTTTAAAATTTTCTATAAATGCAGATCTTCTTTTGGGACTATATTCCACGGTGGAGACATTCACTCCGTGCTTTTTATTGCGCTTACTATAAATGTTAAAATTACGTAACTTAAAAAAAAACCTGAATACACGTCTTGTTGGCGATGATGGATTACCTATCCCAAGAACGTTTCAAGTATCAACAAGTTGATTTTAATAGCGTACCAGAATGAACTGAAACCAATGGTGGAAGGTAGGAAAAACATTTTTAATTCACCATTCCAGTAGTATGCTTTGGGAAATGATTGACGGTAACTTTACATGTATGAAAATTGAATATATTAGGCTCAAACATCTGCACATATGTTCGCCGGTATGGTCCTTTAAACTCCGCATTTGCATAACCCTGTTTAAATGGCTCTAATATCGAAACCACAATAGCATCATTCAGAATGTCATCATTCTTTTTGCATCTGAAAGCTGAGGCTTCTGTCTGCCCAGCGAGGCCAAACACATCTGCTAGCATAAAGTGTAAAGTTATGAGTAGAGTTATGAGATGCAAAAATCCACAGCAGATTAGACATGTTCTAGAGCTCTAATGCTGCATCAGATATCTGTAGATGTCACCATGTTGTATCATACTCGTGACGCGGTTTGATGACATCACTATGCGCCGATGGGTACATCATAATACATGTGAAGCAGAGAAGCAGATAAGAATTAGATGGTAGGCAATATATATCTACACACATACACGCACACACACACACACACACACACACACACACACACACACACACACACAGTAGCTATCAATTACTGGCCTCATGTAGCTTTTTGTTGTTGCCACTGTTGTTTCTTTCACCTTTGGGATATAAATAGAATGATTTTCTCATCAATTATCACCATCTTTGTTTAGCTTCTGCATGAAGTCAGAAGTCACATGGCCCCTGGTGGGTACATTTCTTCTGCACTCTACACCACTTGATATTTTCTCCTTCACATCTATGTTTAACTAGTACAAGTTTTAAAGGACCATACATGTAATTTGTCATGTTTGAGCCCAATATATGAAACCTGTATACACATTATGTTACTGACAGCCATTTCCTAAACATATTGCTGGAGCGGTAAATATTAGAATTGTTTTTCCTACCTTCAGACTGCCATTGGTTTGAGTTCATTCCAGTACACAATTAAAAGCAGCTTGTAGAGACTTTAAATGTGATGCACTGAAGACAATGTATGTCTCCACCAGAGAATATAGTCCCAGGAGAAGATGACTTTTACCCAGAAATTAAAAAGGACTGTGCCTTCTTAAATTGGATGCTGTTATCCAGCGATTTGATTTAGGAAGATTAGGGGATTTACAAAGATTGGCAAAATAACAAAGAAAACTAAAATACAGTTTTATGTTTTGGAAAATGGCTGGCAGTAACATGTATGTGGGGAGTATTTATTGGGCTTAAACATGCAAAATCACCACAATTGTCCTTTAAAACTCTGGAAAATTGGCTTGATTCGTATTAGTTATATTAAAATGTGACTCTTTTTTTTTCTCTTTACTCAGTTTCAAACTTCCTCTGTGAAACGAATGTTCCAGGTGTTTGAGCCTCACTGACCGATAATGAATTTAACGAGGCTAAAGCGAAGCTCACAGACGTTAAACCAAATCACGAGCACTGCAAGTGAGAGCCGCTGAACGTTCTGAACGACAACCCTCCTCCAAAACACCTTTCACATTTCAGACAATAAATCATTAGTAACAACCATGGCATCTCTTTCCCTCTCATCCTTTCTGCTCTCTCCCTCTACCCTCTTAATGCCAATCAGAGCAAGATGGGAAGATTCCCTCCAACTCTTGAGATCCAGCATGTGTTTCTCCCAGAGGGGAAAAATTAATTCCTCCTCCTCGGCATCCTCCTCCTCCTCCCTTTTCTCCGCCAAGGTGCAGCACGCTCCCTCTCTTTTTCTCCCCATCTGAAAGAATACAAGAGAATGAGAACCTCTCCTGAGGGGATCCAGCTTATATACTATTTCATCCACATTTAAATCCTCTGATAAATGTGAATGTGAATGCCTTAGCGGGGAACTTGTGAAATAAAGAGAGATTATTTTCTGAAGATACTAATATTAGTCTTTTGGCATGGGGTAGACTGAATACGACACCCAAGCGTGGGGAAGTCTATTGATGGTGATATTTAATCTAGTGTAAGCATTGCTTGTTGTCAAAAGAGTGGAAGAAAAGGGACAGGAATATGGGTTGTTTTTTATTTGCATACCTGTGAGAATGATGATCCATTCAAATAGATGACTTATCAGTCCAGAACAGAACCTCCCTCTACCCACAGGCGACGACGAAGGAGGAAAAATAAGTTAAGTCTTAGCAGAAATGCATTATTCTGACTGAGAGCTTTTGTGTTCCACATTTTGGTTTCACTGTGACCATGTAAGAACATTTTTTCAAACTTTTTGACTGCTCTTTAGAAGATATATAAGTATAGTTCCACCCCTAACACCAGTGGTTGTAAGTTTTAAAGGACCATAGCGGTGATTTTGCATGTTTGAGTCTAACAATACGACTGGCATACACACTATACCTTCCAGACTTCCATTTTCAGTTCATTTCAGTGTGAAAATCAACTTGTAGAGACTTGAAACGTGCTTGAGATAAGTAATTTATCACAGCAAACAAGATGTTTATTAAACTTTCTGTTGAAGTAACATAATTTTAGCATTTCAACATGGAGAAACTTTATGTATCTGCCATGGAATATAGTCCAAGGAGAAGACGGCTTTTACAGAGAAAATAAAATGACCGTGCCTTCCACAATCATGCATTTGTGTTAACAAGCGAAACATTGAATTTTAAGGTGGGTGCATCACCTGAACATTTGATTGTGAAAGATTAGGGGATTTGGCAAAATAGCACAAGCACTAAAATACAGTTTTATGTTTCAGAAAATGGTTATCAGTAAAATAACATGCAAGTAGTTTATTGGTCTCAAACATGCAAAATCACCGGTATGCTCCTTTAAGCAGTTGAGGAATTCCAGTTGAGTTTTTGTGAATGTAGATGCTTCTCATCTCGATCATCCAGATACTGAGTGACACTTCGCTTCTCGCTTTGATACAGAGAAACATCAAACGAACCCTTAAGACACCCATAGTAATCTATGTTTTATTATGTGTTCATTGTTTGTAGGGCTGTCATGTTTCTGTGCAAAAGCTCTCCGTCACAAATATTTCTTTCAGGATCTGTTAGGCCTTGCTTGTCATCTGGATGAAAAGGAATCGTGGGGATATTTGTGCTTGCCCTTAATCTCCCTAACTGGTGCTGGGAGTGCAAATCAAATCCAATTATAGGCGATGTGGGCCTTTGGCCTCTTTGAGGAAAGATATTGGAGACATTTGATGGTTATCTTGTGCTTTTTCCCCCCCTGCTTTGAGACAATCAGCATGAGTGAGGCCATGTGAGCAGATCTGAATGTTTGCAAGACCAAAAGGCCCCACTTGAGATGGTGTTTCATTTTCTGTAAGTGTTTTATTCCCTGTGTATGAAGATTATTAAGCCTCTAAGGATTTTTTTTTTCATGTGAAAGAATTACCAAATACGCTGAGTGAAGGTTTCAGGTAAAATTATGTTCATTTTTGATGGTAATAATTTATGCAGTTTTATGATTTCTAAATTGATAACTACTATTATCCTCATAGGTAAAAAGCTGACACTTTGTTTTATGGCCTTTATGCATATTTTAGAATTTGAATTAGGCCGTTGCATGCTTTTACTGAAATAACAGTAAAACCACACATTTATTAGTTGGCTTTACAGCTACTTGCAGTTGTTAAATAAAAAGGAAAAGGTTTTTTATTTCATAATGCTGGTGGCAGTAGCCGAGACACCAAGTAAGCTCACTTGTGATTGAATGATCTCTGGTTTGAATCCACTGATTCTCCTCAGCTGGACTTTTTTTTTCCTCAACATGATGGTGATAAACTGTTCATACATCATCTCCTCTGACCGAGAGCCTTTAAACATGCATTTAACCTCAATGCTGCAGTAGATAGTACAAACAAGTGCTGTACTTAAAGGACAATACCATCTATTTGCATGTTTAAGCCCAACATAAACCCACATACATTTTACAGCCATTTCCCAAAACATACTAGTGGAGCAGTAAATTTTATAATTGTTTTTCCTACCTTCCAGACTGATATTGGTTGCAGTTCATTTCAGCACTATAAAAAATTGACTTCTGCAGACAGAAACATGCTTGAAATGAGTAATCCATCACAGCTAAACTTATATCTATTAAATATTTATGTTGAAGTAACTTTATTTAACTGATCCAACACGGAGCTGCAGAGAAGACAATGTATGTCTCCACCAGGAAATATAGTCCCAGGAGAAGACAGCTTTTACCAAAAAATGAAAAACACTATTCCTTCTTTATTCAGATGAAAGTGTTAGCAGGTGAAACACTAAATTTCAAGGTGTGTATATCACCTGAACATTAGATTTTGAAAGATTTGGGGATTTGGCAAAATAACAGGAAAACTAAAATATGTTTTTATGTTTGTGAAAATGGTTGTGAGTAACGTAATGTGTATGTGGGTAGTATTTATTGGGCTTAAACATGCAAAATTGCCAGTATTGTCTATCAATACAGTTTTGATGTAGTTGTTGCTCTGCTTCAGTATTTCCATTTTCTTCTACTTTTTCTATATTTCAGAAAGATAAAAATGTAAAATGTTGCTTCAGTTAAATCCTCTTATCTAAGCTTTTATCCCAGCCTACAGTTCCTATATCATACCTGGCTATTCTATGAGAGGGGATCTCTCTTTATTTCCTTAGATGCTAAGATTTTTTTTTTTTTTTTTTTNTTTTTTTTTTTTTTTTTTTGTTTGTTTATTTTTTTCAGGGTTTTGCCTTCTTAGAGAACTCGGGCTGTATTGGGAACTGTTGCGGTGTGGGCCTGCCTGTAAGGCCTTACAGACATTGGGTGGAATATTCAAGTACACTGACTGATCAACTGAGTGGGCTTAAAAGACCATACCGGCCATTTTGCATATTTGAGCCTAATATATTCAGTTTTCATACATGTTACATTACTGACAATCATTTCCCAAAGGATAAAACTGTATTTCAGCTTTCCTGATATTTTCCAAAATCTCTTAATCTTTCAAAATCTAATATTCAAGTGATACACCCACCTTAAAAATCCATGATTCACCTCCTAATAGTTACACAGCCTTATGAAGTCACGGTCATTTAAGTTTTTCAATAAACACAGGTCTTCTTTTGGGACTATATTCCCCAGTGGAGGCATATATTCACTCCACACTTTTTATTGTGCTTAAACATTAAAATTGAGAAACTTCAAAAATACCTGAATGTATGTGTTGTTCATGATGATGGATTACGAAGAATGTTTCAAGTGTCAACAAGTTGATTTTAATAGCGTACCAGAATGAACTGAAACCAATGGTGGTCTGGAAAGTAGGAAAAAAAACAAAATTCACCATTCCAGTAGTATGCTTTGGGAAATGATTGTCAGTATTGTTATGTGTATAAAAATTGAATATATGAGGTTCAAACTAGCGAAGCAAGATGGCCGGTATGGTCCTTTAAATATCAAAATTATTCACAAACACATGTGAAGCATAAAGCATCACTCAGATTTCATACAGCAGAAATTTTCCACCAGACTGAAACAGCTCTTAATTTTTGCATGGCGGTGTGTTTTATGAATCACTTCCCAACATTAAATAAAGAAATACCATAGTAACGCCTCTTAAGGCAAAAGCTAAAAGATATCGGTAACAGGCATTTATGAATGATGGAACATGGTTGCGTGACGACATTTGCCCTCATACACATGTTAATTCTGACACTGTGTTTTATGAATCCTGCCTATGTGTGTGATATTGGACTATACAAATAAAACTGACTGATTTTAGCTACATGGCAAAATGATTTTGGTGCAGGAGAATTTACTGCGGGGTAGAGCAGCATGGAAATCTGTAAATGACCTGAAAGCATGAAAATCCCCCAAATTAAAAACCTCCTATCTTGTATCCATTTACTGATAAAAGAGTTTCTATCTCCAGCTTTTGGGACTGCACTTTTATTATTTGATTCTACACTCCAGAATTAAAAATACGAGGTTATTCTCACTGTTTGATGAAAAATTGTATTACAGCACCACTAACTTAACACTGACATAGTCTTCACTAAAAATACTTTTACTTTGGATACTTGAGTACATTTTACTGCTGATATTCATTTATTTAGTAGTATTTTGAATGCAGGACTTTTATTTATAATGGAATATTTTTAATTGTGGCATTACTACTTTTTCTGCTTCCACTACTGGCAAAGAAAAATGGACGTTTGTGTTGTACTGCAGCTTGCAGGTGTGAACATGTGCAGTTGTGAATGTGAAGCAGGATGTCACTTTAAATAGAACAACTTTCCCGTGAAGAATAAAGGTCAGAAATAAAAATAAAATCCTGCCTAGACCAAGGGAAATGTCTTTGTTTCTGCGTGGGTAAAGGACTAATGATAGCGAGGGCCTCAAACACTGATTTTGGATTCAGACACCAGCTCTTATCTCTTTAATCCAAGCTTCGGTGAGCTCGGTTAAGAATGTTCCTGTTAAAACTAATCTACGATTACAAAATATCTCAAACTCAATAAACTGAGATTATTCAAATCCCTCTTGGTGTAATCGCACCCAAGTGCCACCGTGTAATCTCAATCAAACGTGTTTTGCATTCATCTGTCTCTCTCTGTCTCTCTCTTTTCCAGACAGGATGTAAATAAACCTTCCTGTGGTGTGGGATGGTGTCAACTTCAGATTCCGCTGCTTTATTTTGTATCATTAAAATATTAATCACAGATTAAGCCACTTAATGCTCTATGCATTGCACATTTTAGAAAACAAATACAATAGCTCTCCCACTCTTCTTTGGAGAAACCTCCTGGCATCTCAGGAATCAGCCGCATGTTTCGGTGCTGAAAGAAAGACAGGAAAGGATAGAACTGTAATCCCCATCAATGCACTTTAGAAACCACCTTCTTCCTAAAATGTGTGACTAATGGGCACAAATCTGCGGCTTTAGAACCTGTCACTGAGGACTGCCGAGGCCGTTGTTCCACTATTCACTGCATAAACCTAATAAAGCCTTCCTGTTTGTTTGTTTTTTTTAACCATTGCTCTAAGTCTTTTTGTCTCTCCTCAGAGCAAATGTACCTTCAGGTCTTGTATTGGGTTTCTCTTTTTTTTCCTCCTCCCGTTGCTGCTCTGTGTGCTTCTTGGTGCCGTAATGACATTAAACACGAACACTTAAAGGGCTTTTGGTGAGAGCGGCATTGTCCGCCGCGAAGGCTTCCAAAAAGAGGCTTTTATTTTGTTGTGGGATTTAATGCCAGTGTGTGTTACCTGATAACATTAAGGAAAGCAGGAATGCAGGAATGTTCCCGGACTGGCAAAGCATCAAGAATATTGACCACCAACAGGATTGTAGCTGATGCTGGCCATGTATATTCATATGCTCAGGACAGCCTGATTATAGCTATTACAGAATTATATCCAAGGAGGCGCAATTCATTAGCCTGACTTCTCTTTATCTAGCGTCAGAGTGGAAGGCTAGCTTAGCGGTGTTATATGTGTTCTCATTTATTCTCATTACAACCCAGATGTGAAAAGAAAGCAGGGTGTTGGAAGAATCCTCATCAACCTGGACGTTAGAGAGATCCTGTATTATAATGTAGAGGAAATGAAAAAAAAATTACCTAATCTACAAAACAAATATTCTGTTATTATTTGTCATAGATCTGCTCTTAAATAATTTGATTTAAAGGACCATAAAGGACCACGGTTTTACATGTTTGAGCCCAAAAAATACATGTTACATTACTGTCAACAATTTTCCAGAACATACTACTGGTACACACATTTTTGAATTGGTTTTTCTTTCCTTTTGTTAATTCCAGTATGCTATAATATCAACTTGTAGAGACTTGAAATGCCTTGAGAAAAGTAATCCATCACACACACACATACACACACATACAGTATATATATAAAATTTTTGATGAAGTAACGTAATTTTAGCATTCCAGTGTGAATTCAAAGTGGATGTTTTCCCCAGGGAATATAGCCCAGCACAATACTGCTTTTACTGAGAAATTAAACCAACGCCTTCTACAATTGTTGTATAAGTGTTTGAAGGCGAAACATTAAATTTAAAGGTGGGTGTATCACCTGAACATTTGATTGTAAAGGATTAAGGGATTTAGTAAAATAATACAAAAACTAAAATACAGTTTTATGTTTTGGAAATTGTCTGGCAGTAACGTAACATGCGGTTCTATTTATTGGGCTTATGCAAAATCACTGGTCTAGTCCTTTAATATCAGATAAAATGACTTGCTAAGAATTCTTAAGACTGGTCTTCTTTTAAAAAAAGTCAAAAACTGTCAACTGTCAAAGTCAGATTTGCTTCTAGATCCTGAGACAAATCAATTATCTTGAAAATAGCCTAATAATGTGGAAGTTCATGCTTGTCCAGATTATTTTGCTTGGTCAAGATAAAAAAAAAATAAAATAAACAAAAAAGTATAATAATATTGAGTTTTTTCTTGAATTCCTGTTTGTTTTTAGTGACAGTTGTTTAGGTGTTCAGTTGCTATCAAAGGTGAGAGTTTAAAGGAGCATACTGGTAGTTTTGCATGCAAAACTACCAGTATGCTCCTTCATTCATTAAACATCAGTCATCTGAATATCCTATGAAGAAACTTTTTGAGATTTTTATTTTCCTTAGTATTTTTGGCTGCTGAGATTTTTGTGGATCCAAATCCATCGTGTTGTTGTTTTTCGATGACAGTTGAATGTACTTTGGGAAATTCGGTGATTGAAACCTATAAAATGAAGTTTGCTTCCAGCTGAATAATTAATTTAGTGCATCCAGAGAAAACGAGTCCTTTTTTCCACACTGCTGTATGTGAGGGAGAAATAATGACAGTGTTTCGGCGTTGTTTGATCATCCTTAGCAAATTTGAATGCCAAATTTGTTTTGCAGGTGTTGCTCATGGAATAATTGAGCTGCATAATGTTGATAAGGTGTTGATACCATACTACACTTAATATGCATTTTAAGCACCAAAACAGATCCAGCCGTTACGGAAGCCCAGAATCAAGACCAGTTTAGTTTTGGAGAAAAAAAAAAAAAAAAAAAAAAAAGATTTTGCAACGGAAATAGTTTGCTGTTGTAAAAACTGTTAAAATACAATAACTTTCTATGATTTCCAAATCACAAGTTTCTCATAGTGAATAGGTTAACACTGAAAAAAGTAAATTAAAAGAGTGATCTGTCTGCAGTATTTAAGCACATGGAGTCACTTTGCTTCATTAAACCAGTAAATGAGGGCCGCACAGGTATTTTAATATTCATCATCAGAAACAGGAAGCGTTAACATTCATTATGAAAATATGTTCAATTTAATTTGGTATGAGGCAACTGGACCTGCTGTTTAGTCGCCACTCAACAAAGCAGCTTCTTCAATTCTGAGTCAATGTTGGGCGGGAAAGCAGCATTTATCCCTCGAGAGGCGATCACATCTCAGGCCATGTGACTCATCAGGTCACATGGCCCGGGCTGTAGAGATGTTACAACAGCATTACAAGTTGTGGTTCCTGTGACCCAATGAGTCGGTCCAACGACTCTGCTAGATATGCAATGATCTCGAGAATCTTCATAGATTAATGCTGCATTTGACGTAAAACAGAACTGGAATTTTCGACTTCCAACTAGGAAAAGTCAAAGAAAAGGCCCCCGCAACTTGGAATTCCTGCTCAGAAAGTCGGGCGAGGTTCCTTAATCTTGAGTTCAGTGTGGACATCATTTCAACATGGCTGCTCACACTGTATTTATAAATGAACATTTAGAAGCATCTTCTTTAAACCAATCAGCATACAGACACAGTAACAGATTAAACATGTAACACTGGAAATGTAACAGCTGTTTGAAAAGACAAATAGCTCATAAATGCTAAAATGTTAAAAACGTAGCTTGACAGACAAGTTTTTATGGAGTCTCTCACTTTGTTTAGCTCGAACACGTAGAGGTCATAAATGATGTAATTCCAAGTTTCGGCTCATCAGTTCACAGGTACAACAAACGCAGCATTTCCTATACTTTTCCATAATGTATGACATACTGTACCTGGATTGTGACTGGTCACTTACATGGTAAACCCCGCCCATCTGACACACCAGGGAAATAAAACAAACACTATCAATACATTCTGACCAGGTGGCTTACAGGGTGAGTAGAGCATCTTTACAGTAGACGGCTGAAAGATGTCACCTCAGCCACGTTTCCACACACTCCCAGAATAATGCTGCATTCCAGTTACAGTGGGAAGTCGGAATTTCTGACTTCTGACCTTAAACCGTTCCTGCCAAATGCAAACAAAAAAGCATGGCTGAACGCCAATAAATACTGTAAGATTAAATAAACTTATTAATAAATGCTAACTACAGTAAAGTTAGATTACAGGACTGTTTGTTAATATCACCCACTGTGATATTAATCACTGTGATATTAATCACAGTGGGTATTAAACATTTGCAGCGAAGTAAATGTTCTGAAATTATTTACACTTATGTATCAATGACAAACAGTTATACACTATAGATAGTTAACTTGGCAATTATATTTTGACCTTTTCATTTCAATGTCACACAAGAAAAAAACTTTATTCGTCTGTTAGCTGATCATTCATATGCTTAAAGCTTGCTTCTAAGGGCTCTGCCATGTTGAGTGACGTCATACTCATGAAGTCGGGGTAGATAACTTTGGTCCGAGTTTCCCAGTTGGAGATCCGACTTCAAGTGTCACATTTTTCTAAGTAGGAAGTCAGAAAAATCTGAGTTTTGAGGTAACTGGAACACAGCTTTAGTCCACCCTGGTGTCCTGGGTGCACTATGCCCCTCCTCTTGTCTTCCAGGCAGGGGCTCTATAAACAGACTGATCCACATGTAAACACACACAAATACACACACTCACACACACACACACACACACACACGCACACACACACACACACACAAACCAAAGACAATGACTATTACCAGGCACACCTGGGTTTCTGCCTGCGCCATCCTCCTAATATCTTTTAAATCTTCACATAAGGTATGCCTTCCATAGGGCTTACAATACCATTTGCTCTAATAAATTCTTTTGGCAGCCATGAGTGCAAGCTGCTTCTCCAAGGCCCCAGGAGAAACGTGGAGGGGAGTGGGAAGGGAGAGGCAGCCCAGAATATGAGGATAAATAGCGGGGAATCCTCCAGGACCCCGGCCTCGTAATCAACATTCTTCCAACTGGAAACATTTTTCAATTCTTCATCTTCATTTAGCTTCCTTACCTCGTAATTCTTAGCAGCGGGTTGCAATAATTTGCACAGACGCCCGAATGGGAAAGCAGGACGGGTCCAAATTGAAGATTTTTGGGAGGGATGATGGCAGCGGAGGAGCGGAAGAGGGTGATTGTGATGAGCAAATGAAATTAATGATGGTGAGTGTTTGTCTAGAGAAGACAGGAAGGAGCCGGTGTTGGGTGCCATGTTAAACACTCCACACACGGTAAAGTAGCTAATCCAGACTCCCTCCATCTCAAGCCTCCGTGTGATTACAGCGAACGCTCAGCGAACTCCGTGGAGCAGAGCGACGGCCCTAGTTACCTCACGAGCTGCCTCCAACAAGAGGCTCATTAAGTGTGTGTGTGTGTTAGAGAGAGAGAGAGAGAGAGAGAGAGAGAGAGAGAGAGAGAGAGAGAAAATGTTTTTTTAAGTGTTGACTAATAGAGGAGCTCCAAGGTATTTATTTCTTATTGTTTCACTGCAAAGTCATTATGCCACACTGGAGGTTCTCCTTTCCTCTTCCTCCCCGGCAAACCAAGAGATTGTGCAGCGTGTGTGTGTGTGTGTGTGTGTGTGTGCGTGTGTGTGTGTGTTGTATTTGCTTTCTCCACACTGCAAAAATAGGAATTCAAGAAAGTCTCAAGATCTTGTTTCAAGATTTTTTTTTTCCTAACCTGAGGAAAATAACTTCCTAAGAAACAGTCTGCATAAGATTATTTGACTTTTTTTTCAGGATGAATGGCCTTTATTTGATTTAAGAAATGAATCAGATTATTACAAAACAAGCATGAAAAGTGGATTGGATGGTTGACCCAAGGTTTACCTTAATCAATCAATCAATCAATTTATTTAAAGTGCAAAATCACCATGCATCATGGTCTTAAGAAAACAAGATGGATTTGCTTCTTTCAAGAACAAGATCAAGTCTGTGCTATGTACACAAAAAGCACCTTGAAATTTGTTCAAGGCTTTGGCAGATGGCAAAACATTTTACAATTTTACAGAGAAAACTTTCCACAACCTCAGATATTTAATTAAAATTTAGAAATGTCTTTGCTATTGGATTTGTTTTTTTTTTTTTNTTTTTTTTTTTTTTGTTTTTTTTTTTTATGTCAGATGGGTATTTTAATGAAAGGCTACATGCTGCAAGTTGCTCATGGTGCATCATAAAATGCGTCCATACAGCAGAGAGGCATACATCTATGATTAGATGATGACATGATATGTTTGTGGGATAAAATCTGCCTGTAAGTTGAAAACATCACCCTGCCTTGCCTTCCTGCTTGCTCTTAATAAAGTTATTTTGAATCGGATTGTGACTTGTGGTAAATGGGTACTTGCACCTGTGACACAAACAGTAACAGATGGTTTAATAGCTAATACTAATGCTAAGCTAATGATGCTTTGTGAGATCTGATCATAATGCAGCAACAATCCAGATGATGATGACACTTTTTAATGCAAGGTGTGGATAAGACCTTAAAGGAGCATACTGGTGATTTTGCATTTGTGAGCCCAATATGTACAATCAGCACACGTTACATTACTGACAGCCATTTCTGAAAATATACTACTTTAGCTGTTAATTTCACAATTTTTTTCCCTTCCAGACCACCATTGGTTTCAGTTCATTCCAGTCTGCTATTCAAATCAACTTGAATAGAGACTTGAATCATGCTTGAGATATGTAATCATCGCAGCAGGCACAGTATCTATTACATTTTTTTGTCAACTTAATTTAAGTTATCCCACACTGAGCTGCACTGAGGAAATGTATGTCTCCACCAGGAAATATAGTCTCATGAGAAGACGGTTAATCCTGAATGTTCACCTGAAAGTTTGATTTTGAAAGGTTAGGATATTTTGCAAAATAACAAGAAAACTAAAATACGGTTTTATGTTTTGGAAAATGGTTGAGAGTAATGCAAAATGTATGCAGGTAATATTTATTGAGCTCAAACATGCAAAATCACCGATATGGTCCTTTAAGTTTATGTAACGATTTATTGGCTACATTTTTGCAGTTCCAGAAATCTTACAGAAGTCTCTCTTTCTCTTCCTCAACCGGCAGATTCTTACATTTGATACAAGAAAATCCTGCTTGATTATGTCATATTTTAGCTGTTTCTTGTTTTGCTTTTTTTTTTTTTTCNTTTTTTTTTTTTTTTTCCTTCCCTCATACGTCTCCTCTTTAAGGGAGGGGGCGATAGCTGCAGGCCTGGATCTCTAACACGGAGATGCACATCTATTGTGGCTCTTTGCTGCTGCAGCATATGAACTGTCACTTGTTGGGTTAAATTATAGATGGCCTCTCCTGATTCCTGGCCTGATATTTCTGGCAGTGGAGAGGAACATGCAGACAGGCAGCATCTATTTGACGCTCTGACATCAAAGGCCAAAAACCTCACCACAACCATTCATCTCAGTTTATTTTGCAGCCCACAGAGCAACTGCAAAGGTGAAATTAACAGAGAAATTTCTTTGGGGGTAAATTGATCTTTCTCCATCTCAACTAATTACAATAATCGCTCATTTTTCTGTGTCTCGCAAACTTTGATGTTTAATAATTCCTCAACTTTTCTTGCTTGCTGTTTTAGTTTCAACATCCTTCCTGAAATATTTTAAGGTTAAATGGTTTTAATAGTAATTACAGTGAAGCAACATTCCAGCATTACACTGTCTAAATACAGTTTTATCAGTTCTCAATTGTCTTAACAATAGTTTAATTGTGAGCTCCACCGCCCACACAATGGCTGGGCAAAGACAAAAACCAGTAATGGCTCAGCAAAGAAAAAGATGAATAAAATTAAAAGACACCTGCACACCTCTTCACTTCTATTTGAATAGATTTCTTTGTTAATTTTTGGAAGCGAGTTCAGTCATTACAGCGAACACCTACTGCCCCCTAAGCTGCGGTTTAAAACATTTAAGCATTTATCAGCACAATAGCCTATTCAATTACATTGATAACAAATGCAAAGTAGTGCATCTGTTCATTTAACTTTTGGATTTTTTAAAATTTTATTTTATGTTTTTAAAAAATAAAACTTGATATTATGGGAGCATTGCTGAAACTTACTCTGAATTAATTTCCTCCGCCGTAAACCTGATTCTGCTGCCATCAGTTTGTTGGTGCAGTTGGTTGTTGAGAGATACAAATGACCAAAATAATCAAGTTGAATTTTAGGAAAGCAAATTCAAAGGTCAAAAGTTTCTGATCAACACTTTTGTTATGTTAATTTAAAACTCAGAACTCAGAATTGCTCACTTCTTACAAGGAAAAGCCAAATAAAATACCCTTTGAAATCGGAAATCTGACTGGGAAAGCTGGGCAAGCTTTCCCACTCAACCCCGAGTTCAGTACTGAAATCATTTCAACATGGCTACTCGCTCTCATGAGCCTTACAATGGCGCTTTTATTTGTTGCTTAAAAGCAGACAGAACATTTAAAAACACAAAGCATAGAAAAACGACAAACAAACGCACCTTTGCTTCCTTTATGCACCTTGATACAGACTAAATATTTATTCAGGAGCGTTTTGTATGCAGAAAAAACAAATGTTTTCATGGTGGGGTCCATGTTGTAAAAGATGTAAATCCGAGTCCCCATTCTGAGGTACAACAAACGCTGCACTGAACACATGATATGACAACTTAGAGGAAGCAGCAAACAAGCAAAGCATGATGGGAAATGAGGAGATGACTGCCCTTTCTCATGTGGATGAGCTCACTTTCCTTTTGGTTGAAATGTTTTATCTTTATCTTTAACTGAATTCATCTGCAGCAGCAGTTCATGAAATATGTACAATTTAATCTATTTATGTCTAGTAGCTTTAAAGTGAATGTTTGTGTCACGTTTAAGTTTCACCATTAATTGAATTTGTGCATTTTATGCTTACTTTCAGTAACCAGCCCAAGATTGAATCAAATTTCCAGCTTTTGCTAGAATAATAACTTTTATGCTGACAAATAACTGCATATAAATAATTTCAGCAACATCACTTACAGACCTGATGCACGTAATTCTTTAATGGCTTGAACATTTCTTTAAGTTTCTGATGGATGGAGTTATGCAAAATAAGCTGAAATGCATGTTGTGCTGTTACAGCAGTAAAAGCAACACGATGCAAGATGGAAAAAATACAATAACAACAGAAAAACCAACCGGGAAGTCATCAAATAGATTCATGGACTGACTTACATGTGTGTGAAACAGTGTCTTATTATTATTATTTTTACTTATAATTATTGCTCTTTATGTGCAATTTTTTTATTATGTGCCTTTTTATACATTTTATTTCAGTAATTCTCTTGCATGAGAAGCCACTTTCACACCGGCCTGGGAAACTGAATTTCATGTGCATCACAGGCAACATTGTACAAGTACTGCATAATGTGGGTGTGGTGAGATGACAATAAAGCTCCTTGTATCCTTATTAAACAGCTGCAACAATAATAATTAGTTACTCATATATATATGTATATATATATGTTCCTTACATTTTAATGCATAGCGAAGTTTAAAAATATCTGTTAAAACACATAAGACTGAAAAGTTCTTGAAATGACAAGCTGTGTATTTGCTATATTTACTTCTGCTTGTGTGACAATATTGTTTATGCTGCATATAAACAAATCAGTACTATGTTTGTTTGTTATGTCTTTCAAATATATTTTGTTTCTTGTAATATTTTCAGTCCGAGCATATTAAAAATATATTAAACCCAAGCTGTGCTCCTGTTCTAATAAAGCAGAGATTAAATTGATTTGCAGATACTTTTTGACAGGTGTGGGTGATACTCTGAGTTTTGGGTGTCGGTGGATTTCTGTGGGTGTCACACTCGCCTTCCTCCTCTTTGCATAAGAATCTCTTCTTTTCCCAGTTTGTTTTACGACACCTCCTGGTAGAGACAGAAGCTGCAGCTCTGAGACACAAGAGCCATGCTGTGTGTGTGTGTGTGGGGGGGGGANAGAGACAGAAGCTGCAGCTCTGAGACACAAGAGCCATGCTGTGTGTGTGTGTGTGGGGGGGGGATAGGCCTTGTGGGTATAGGCCGTGTGTGTGCATGTGTATGTATTTTGGGCTGTGTATGTGTACATCTTTAAAAAAGGAGACAAGAGGGAGGTGTGTGTCTATGAGGAAGTGAAAGTGTGCGCGTGCACATGTGTGTACATTTTGCCATAACCTGATTTGTGGATGTGTGTTTATGAGACAATGTGTATGCGTGTGTGTGTATGCAGAAATACATACACATGCCCCCACTTAGGAAAGCCAAACCACCCTCGGTGTCTCCAGTGGCTCAGGGCCCTTTTCTCTCTCCCTTGGGGGCCCTTGATTGAGGCCAGAATTCCTCCACGTAAGTGTGTGTGTGCATGCTTGTGTGTGTGAATAAGAGCATTGGCATCATTGGGTTTGCATTAAACAAAAGAAACACACTTGCCAGCAGCTGTGGTGAAGACAGCAGCGTCTCCACCCCACCTAAAGCACCCCATTGGTTTGCTGTTTGTCTCCCTCGGTCCAGTTTCGGCAAATGGAGAAGCGATGGAGAAGAAAAGGCCCCTCAGGAGGCTGGAAAGTGAATAAAGAGATGAAGAGAAATAAAGAATAAGCATTTTTCATGCTTTTTTTGTGTTTAATGCCATTTCCAAAAATAATGTGGGCCTCAGAAAACAGAAGGTAAAGATTTATAAGAAAACACACGCCATACACATACATGTCCACAAGCGTACACACACACACACATACACAAAATGCCAGTGTGGGGAGGGTTGTTGTGAATACCTGATTCTTCCCCCTCTTTTCTCCTCATCTCCCTTTAAAAATCTGCAAATCCATTTGCTAAACAGCTGCACCTCTGTAGTGCACAGATAACAACCTGGGCCAGACTGGCTTTGCGGCAGTGAGTGGAAGCAGATAGGCCCAAATCTCTGGCCCTTTTTTCAAAAATGCTAATGACGAAGGAACCACTTTCCCAGCCAAAAAAAAAAAAAAAAAAAAAAAAAAAAAAAAATGGAGAGAGCGAGAGGGAGAGAGAAGGCTCTTGTAGATCTGTCAATAGCTATTTTGACAGATATTTGCTTGTAAGTACACACAACACTTGTTTCCTGTGTCTTATCTGCTGCTGTGCAGAACACTGACCTACATTACATCAAGCACAATATGATGCACAAACATGTTCTGTTCAACGGCTTGCTTTTTATTTTAATTTTTCCTTNCCCCCCCCCCCTTTTCTCTTTTTCACCTTAAAAACAGACGGAATCAAATGAAATGGCTGCAAATCCTATGAACAGAAGGTATTCTCTCTCAAATAAAACCTTGTGGCTTAAAGGGAGAATCTTCCGACCATCTCCGGGTGTTTGATTGCTCCTCAAAGGCCTGAGCAACTGCACTCAGTGGAGGAGAGTAAATATTGGTAATATTGCCACAGCTGCTCGTTCACTCCATCTCTCTCTCTCTCCCTCCCATCACACTCCCTTTAACACACAAAACATGAAAACAATGGCAATGAATACGTGCTGGATAGAGAGTTATAAAATGAAGCCGCATTGATCCATATTGTAGGGAGTTTAGTATTCTGCTCAAACCTAAAACCAAGAGGTCAGAGGTCAGTTTGAGAGAAGGCAGCTTTGATGTCTCACTCAAAAACATTTCAGCATACTGGATGCTTTCCTATGTCAGGTCTGAGCTGACATGCTTCAGTAGACAGTCTGGTTCTATAATCACCACAGGCTGTGTTATAGAAATGTCCTAACCATGAAATCCTGTGTTATGGTGCTTTCACATGCTAAGCGGTGACTGTACACTGACCTGAGTACTCCATTATTGTGTATTGGGAGCTGAGCGGTGACTCCTAACATCGCGATGCGCTCTGATTCTCCATTTTGATGCTGCGCTCAAAGCTCAACCAAATTCAACTTTGACCCATTCAGTTGACCTTTTCAACACGTAACCAACGAGAAAATAGCTGTGTGTGATGTAGTAGAAGCAGCACAACAGTGGAGGAAAAACTCGTGTTGAGCAGTTTCCCGAGCTGTATAAAAAATCGTATCATGGTGTGGGAAGAAAGGTGCTTGCTTGGCAAAGTGTCTGCAGCCCAGACATGGATACCAGATTTGTAAACAGGCATATAAGTTACCATTGTAATTTAAATATCAGGTTAGCTACATCTGAAGCTAAAGCTAGCTTAGCTGCTAGTGTAGTTTAGTTGACGGCTTGGGCACTTCTTAATGATGCATGATGCTACGTTAGCACTCTGTCCGGAGTGTTGACAGCGAGGTGAGCCACATGCAGATCGCTCCAATGCTGTTTATCACATGAAAGCACCCTTATATGTTTAGTAACCATGGTGATATGAGTTATTGCCAGATGTAGAGAGAATCATTTAGAAAAGCTGAATTATATATTAAAACAGCTAAAAACAGATGATATAAACCTACAACCAGCACGTCATTTTTGGTAAAATGAGTACTTGCAGATTTCAGACAATAATAACACTCTGTATTTCACTCTGCATAGCCTTTTATTAAAAAAAAAAAAAAAAAAAAATCAGGTTCATACTGTGCATTCACTGTTACTGTCACCGTTACTGCAGTTATGCTAACATGGCTCTGCTCCTATCGCCAAAATCAACCTGCTCCGCACACTGACAAACACAGTTTTGTCTCTCTCTCTCTCTCTTGCTCACTTCTTCTGTGTCCTGAATCCAGAATATGAATCACCGAAAAAAAATGTTGTACTTTTTTTCCTCTCAACATTATCAATGTGTTGCCCAAATTTCATCCAAATAATAACCTTTTGAGATATCCTGCTAACAAACAAACAAACCAACAGCCAGACAGACAGACAAATGCCGGTGATCACATAACCTCCTTGGTAGAAGCAATAAAGCAAATTCAGGCTGAAATTCTCTTGAAATCTCATAAAATGCTCATTAAAATAAGAATATGGGGAAAAATGCTGATGGCGGTATAGTGTGAACTCTGCTTTGTTGCATTTTAAGTTGTTACGTCACACAACATATAAAGTTAGCCGACATTCATGCACATTAACACACATAAAGACACAAACACATTTCTTGGGGCCATGCAGGGGCAAACCTCCCACTCCTGCTGCCTCTGTACCTGCCAGTCAACATTAAGTGGGGTCAAATCCCAAAGGATGCTGACTATATAAATCCTACAGACAAACAACCTAATATATGCCAGATGGATTGAGGGGTGGGAATAAACCATACATTCACCAACATAGCAAAACACAAGTAAATGAACTGACAATTAAAGTGAAAAGAGAACATGTAATTATCTCTTTGAGGACTGAAAATTCAACTGATGCTAAATAATAGCTGGTTATGAATGATAATGTGGTTACATTGTTGTTTATCTGCCAAGCAAGTTTGTGATCAACTCATAAGTGGAACTTATAAATAGTAAATTGGTGGTTGCACTTCAGTGAAGTTTACTTGGTAGTTTTTAATTGAAAATATTCCATATAACTCAGATTCCATGTATTCATAAGCTCCAATAGATCACTTATGGTGTTAAGTTAAGGATGAAAACTGGAATTCATCAAACCATTTTTCAAATGTGAACGATGAAAATTTTAGTTAAAAGTGAATTTACTTTGTCAAAAATCATGAAAAGTCGTCACAGGTGGTAAAACAAACAAATCCACAGATTTTTCTGACCTTGTTCTAAATGTGAAATGCTGACAGCTACATAAAGCTACTGACAGCTGTATAATAGATTCAGTTTATTAAAATAAATCTCTGGTGTGGGGGGAACTATTTTTTTTTNATTTTTTTTTTTTTTTGCAGTCTTACTGAGAATTAAATGAGACCTTAGCATGCACTGTTGCCTCACAGGAGGAATGTCATGGGTTTGAATCTGTGGGTTTCTTCTCAGTGCTCCGGTTTCCCTTCCACAGTCCAAAGACATGGAGGTTAGGTGAAGTGGAAACACTAAATTGTCTGTACGTGTGAATGTGTGTGTGTGTGTGTGTGTGTGTGTGAGTGAGNTTAGGTGAAGTGGAAACACTAAATTGTCTGTACGTGTGAATGTGTGTGTGTGTGTGTGTGTGTGTGAGTGAGTGAATTTGTCTGTCTGTTTATGTGTGTTAGTCCTGTGATTGACTGAGTGTACTTTGCCTCTTGCCCAATGGTAGCTGGGATAGGATCCAGCCCCCCGCCTCCCCCCCACAC
>VXCM01002171.1:29025-73259 GCA_014773175.1 Lucifuga dentata | reverse complement strand
CCCCCCCAACCCCCGCACCCCTGCACAGGATAAGCAGCTGTAGATGGATGGATGGATGGATCTGAGTCAATTTCACTTCTATGTGGTCAGTACATCGATATCTTTGGGATGTTTTTAGCTTAGCTTAGCACAAAGACTGGAAGCAGGAGGAAACAGCTAGCCTTAGTGTGAAATTTAAAAAATCTTTTTTTTTTTTTACATGCTTGTTCGTCAGAAAACTCATCATCAATAAATCCAAGCGTCACCTTTGGTTTGCTGAGCTATGACAGTGTGCAAAACTGTCAACTTCACACTTTGTAGAGCACCTCAAAAACTTGCCATCGGTCTAAAGGCTGAATTACACTTTCCACATACTGTAGAGAATCAGTTTAAGAAACTGTAATTTTATTTAGTCAATTAGCTAAATAAACAAATACAATACAGGCTATTGTTTATTTAGGTCACCTTTGTTATTGGTCATCAGTACAGAAACTCATGTCAAAGTTCAGCAAAGTTAAATTTGATTGGAGAGTAACTTTTGACACATGTATTTAGCCTGCATGATGTGATTTGGGTGATGCTATTTAAAGATGCTTTCACATGATAAGCAATAAGTGGTGCGCTGAGCGGCATTCCATTGTTGTGCATTGGGAGCTGAGCGATGACTCATGACTCCCAGCATTGCAGCAACGTTACCTTGAACGATGAGCAGATTCTCCCTTCTGCCGCTGCACTTAAAGTTCAACCACATTCTTTGCCCACTTTAACCCGTCTGCCTGTGACTTTTCCAACACACAATGACAGATTAGCTTTATGTGACGTAAGCAGAGGTGACACAACAATGGAGGAGAAGCTTATAACCTGCAAGCAATTTCCCGAATCGTACAACACAACTTTAAAGATCGCACCATGATCTGGACAGAAAGCTGATTGCATGAAGAAATATCAGTGGTCAGACAGGGCTACCATGTTTTTAAACTATAATGTACGGTTGTAGCGGCTGTGTCTACACATTTACTTCTTGATGACACATGTTGCTACGTCTTCACTCTGTTCTGCAGGCTTGGCCAGTTCACCGAAGCATCAATTCAAAGATTTGATTCATAGTCCATGAATCAGTGATCCAGGTCACAGCTGTAACTGAACCACATACTTCCAGTTCATTCCAATCCATAGTATAAATTAATGAGATTCAATATATTTACATAATTTTTCTTTCACAACATCCCATCTTTGAGATTAATCAGCACATTCTAACTCCAACCATGAAACTAATGTCTGGTTGGCTCTAGTTTGTGTGGCACAAACACTGCTTAAGTGGCGTTTGATGTAGTGTATGTGAGCGTCCTGGGGGGGGGGGANGGGGGGGGGGGAAGCTCACACTCACAGACAGGCTCATTGAGTAGAGACAGACACAGATGGCAGAGCCGAGACAGCCGCGAGAACCGAGAGAGCCTCAAGACTGGCAAGAGCTGTGAGAAATGTGAGAGTCGCGAGAACCACGAAACTGGCAAGAGCTGCTAGAACCGAGAGCTGGGAGATTATGGAAGTACGGAGGTGTGCGGACACCCCACCCCCACCCCTGACAGATGAATCGGTGATTCGGTTCAGACATGAACCGGTCTTTCTCATAGGACGATCGGACTGTCTGATTCTTGTAAATGAATCGAACTTTCCATGTCTACTGTTCCGTGCGCTAACTAAGGGAGTGAGATGAGCGATATGCAAATTGCTCTCCATGGCGCAAATACTACTTATCATGTAAAACTTCCCTCCACTTAAAAAAATTTTCCCCAAAATTTCTCTGCAAGAATATATTATTGGGTGTCACTCTGGTTTTTAGTTTCAGTGTCACAGTAGTCTAGGTACTCAACTTGATTTAAAAAAATGTAAGGACAAACCTGAGGACTTGCCATTGACATTCATCTTTATTTATTCATTCATCTGTTACTTGAATCAACCCTGAAAACCTGGTTAAACAAATTTGACAACCATCTGCACTTTCTATAGCTTTCACTAAATGCACCAGAACTTATAACAGTGCAGTGTAAGAGTAACTATCATATTATGTACATGGGAATCAGCCCACAAAGGAACATGTAAAAAGCGTGTTGCTGTCCTCATTCCATACAATAGGCCTTAATGCAGCATTTGAGAGAGTCCTTCTCTGCACGCAACCCAGAGAAAGCAGGCAAGACAGAGTAAACAGTTTGTTCCTGTGAACAGCTCGATGCCAATCAGCGATTAATGAGGCGATGCTGGAACCACCGGCTGAGAGAAGTTAAACTGAGCTGAATTAAGGAGCAATATCATCTCTCATGCAGGTGCTCGCCGAACGAATAACTGCTTTAATTACTGTTATTCAATCATTCGCTTTTTTTCTGCCACATCTAAATACCACTCTGGTATTATCCGTTTTTCTTGTCAATTTACAAATGCCTATCACAGACGCCCTACCTTCATGTTTTGCTGGTGGCGCTAAAGCATATGTGACCCCCACAGAAAGAAGCAGAAAAAAAAAAAAANGAAAAAAAAAAAAAGAAGCGGCTCCCAGTCTTGAAGTATGTATTGTAAAAGAAAGAAAGGCTCAATAGCAAGGTGCAGTATGTGAATCTCTCCGTTTGAATGGGTACTTATTTAGGTTTACATACTCAGGGTGGAGAGGTTTGTGGGTGCCTTTGATGGGAAACATCTGCGTGTGATATGGGGGGCTTGTCAGGGATGGGGGAGGAGAAAGTGGGCGTCTTTGCACCTGCTTTGGTACACTACTCCACAATGCACATTATTTCCACTGGAGGTACCTTACATTGTTTGAACAGTGTATGAACAGTGTAAACTAGCAGCACAGTTGTCAACTTTTAAGGTCTGTATATGTAGAGAATGTTAGTGAGATCTTTCAGGTCGGGCATTGTTGATTTGTTTGGGTTAAGCTATCTGAATTTCGAATCACGTAAACAATTAAATGCTTTATCTATCTATCTATCTATCTATCTATCTATCTATCTATCTATCTATCTATCTATCTATCTATCTGCTGCAGAGTAGCACCAACCCACTTGTCTGAAGTCTTAATCATTTCAAATACTTACATTAAATTGAACTTGTATTCTACTTTTGCAAAATACAGTCTAATATCCTCCTGTAGCAGCTGCTTGGTCCAGCTGATGGTTACTAAGCCGGCAGTGTATCGAACACACTGGAGCATCCACAAGTATTTAATGTTAGGTCAGTGTCATTTTAATACTCCTTATAACAAATATACTGTATGTGGTGCAGCTGATGTGAGCTGTTGAATGTCAGTGTGGATGTTTTTACAGATTTTTATTATTGTGTCATAAAGGGAAATCCTCTGGAACAATATTCTCTCCACTGAAACTCAAACTAAAACCCAAATAAGTAAAGAAACACACTGTGAAAAGAAAATTTCATGTCATAATGGAGCTATGGTGAGTTATGAACCTCTGTCATATTAACAGCGGGTTATCTGACTCGCTGATATATTTAATAAAACCTCAATATGCACAATAACCTGAGGTGTTCTTATATGAAAAAATAATGGATGTGGCAAAAAAAACAAACAAAACAAAACAAAACAAAAAAAAAAAAAAAAANAAAAAAAAAAAAAAAAAAACCTCCACCTCTGCTAAAGTCTACTATTTTTGTTACTGTAAAACTAAACATTGTGCATTACGCCACTTAATAAAGAAAAAAACATAGGAAATGAACATTAGCATCTATTTAACTTGTTTTAGATGAAGTGATGAGTGCACCTGTCTTTGGTTTTAGCAAGTTTACAGGGCCATACTGGTGGTTTTGCATGTTTGAGCTCCATAAATACTATCTACATACATATTATTACTGGCTATTTTACTGACAATTTTATTTTCCAAAACATAAAACTGTAGTTTAGTTTTCCTGTTATTTTGCCAAATCCCCTAATCTTTGAAAATCAAATTTTCAGGTGATACACACACCTTAAAATTCAATATTTTACCTGCTAACACCTACACATGATTGAAAAAGGCACAGTCATTTTAATGTCTCTGTAAAAGCCGTTCTTCACCTGGCACTATTTTCTCTGGCGGAGAAATACATTTTCTTCCCTGTAGCTCCGTGTTGGACCGGTTAGATTAAGTAACTTTAATAAAAAATAATAGCACAGTTTGGCTTGCTGTAATGGATTACTTATCTCAAGCATGTTTCACATTTCTACAAGTTGATTTTTATAATGTAATGGAATGAACTGGCAATCTAGAAGGTAGGACAAACAATTCTAACATGCATCATTCCAGCAGCATGTTTTTAAAAATGATTGGCAGTAACGTAACATGTATTCTGGTTGTATTTATTGGGCTCACACATGCAAAACCACTGGTATGTTCCCTTAAGCATTAATGTACTGTAACATATAGCCTGATGATGTAACATCATCAGGCTTGTGGTTGCTATCGTTACTTGCAGCACTGATTTAAAACTGTGATTAAGCTGAAACTATGTTTCAGATTTCCCAATACACTTTTAAAGGACCATGCCACCATTTTGTTTGTTTGAGCCGAATATATTCTTTTTTCATACATGTTACGTTGCTGACAATCATTTCCCAAAGGATAAAACCGTAGTTTAGCTTTCCTGCTATTTTGCAAAATCTCTTAATCTCTCAAAATCAAATATTCAAGTGATACACCCACCTTAAAAATAAATGGTTTGCTTGCTAATAATTATGCAAAATTATGAAGTCGTTAAAATTTTTCCATAAACACAGGTCTTCTTTTGGGACTATATTTCCCAGTGGAGACATTCATTTTTTACTGTGCTTAAACGTTAAAATTATGAAACTTCAAAAAAAAACTCTGAATATACATGTTCACGATGATGGCTTACCTATCCTAAGAACGTTTCAAGTATCAACAAGTTGATTCTAATAGCGTACCAGAATGAACTGAAACCAGCGGCAGGCTGGAAGGTAGGACAAAAAAGAAACTAACTCACCGTTCCAGTAGTATGCTTTAGGAAATGATTGTCAGCAACTTTACATGTATGAAAATTGAATATTTTAGGCTCAAACATGCAAAATGGATGGTATGGTCCTTTAATTGACACCTGCCAGCCAATCAGAAACAAAACGGTTTCCACAGCCACGGTATAAATTTACATCTGAACTAGTTACTTCTTAGCATTACAAAAAAAAGTCTGTCAACTGTATTTCTCTGTATTGTTAAGCTGACCTTTTTCATCTGAAGACAGAAAAAAAGCCATCTGTACTCTCCTGGGAGAGCAGGGGAGGGCCGAGGCAGCTGGAGCACAATGGCACTGCAGGATTTGAGTGGATTGACACAAAACAAACGAGGTGATTTCCCTCAGAGTCAGAGCAGGGATCTATCTCTGCTGAGCCGCACGCTGACAAGTGCCGCTCCCCGGGGACGACAAATAGAGATGTTACCGCTCCAGAGGGAAACAGGCGGTTTCCCTCTTTTCATGTCACTAAACACGAGCCACAGTGAGCAANCGCTCCAGAGGGAAACAGGCGGTTTCCCTCTTTTCATGTCACTAAACACGAGCCACAGTGAGCAAAGGAGGAAGGAATCTGCAGACACTGAGAGCCTTGTTTCATTATCTGTATGAACATATTGTCATGAAATAAGATTAAATAATAACGTTTGACTATCTTTTAAGAAAGCAGAGTCATTTTTCTGTTAGATGTTTATTCTACAAATGTTCATTAAGTGTGGATAAGAGGGTGTGTGTACAGACTACTTTGATGTTTTGTCTCATCTGAAATTGCTGTGTGATATTTTATTCTCACTATGAATATATATTTACTTTTTTTTTTTTNCTTTTTTTTTTTTGTTTTTTTTTTCTCAGATTCTTTGAAGCCAACATCCTTGATGAAACAGTTTTGTAGTCTGTACTTTCAGGGACCGCCACTCAAAATTGCTTTTGTTACTGATGGAAAAGTAAAAGATGCCATTTTTGGAGGACTGAAGAACATTTTTCCTCCAGCCAATGGTAGAAGCTAATTATATCCAATGAAAAGGTCACTGGTTATTACTGTAATTAAAGCTGCATTTGGAAGTTTTGCATGTTATCTGTCCCAGACTGTGTGGAGGGGTAACTATTTGAGTTTTAAGGACTTCAATATCCAGAAATCCTGTAATGTGACATCAGTAAACTGCAGACAGCATGTCCATGTTTACCAGCTCAGCCAGTCTCTGATGCTTTATAAGAAAAGGCCAAAAAGATCTCATGTTGACTCCAACTTTCTCTGGACAACACAGTCATTCACATCTTTTCAGAAAAGTTTTCTCATCCACTCTTCACTTCCTGTTGGCAGTGTTACGCCTCTATTGCTGTCATCCTTCCACCACCAGTGTCAAGGCCCCATCTATTGCTGCCAAAGGATGTAGGAATTGGCTTCAGTTAAGGTTCTGACTTTATTAAATTGATTAAATTGATGGAATAAATGTCAGCAATCTTTAATTTTCTCTCTTGTGGTGTCCTCCATCAAACTACAGGTTGTTTAACAGCACAGACTTTGATAGTTGTTTTTGCTGAGTCATGTTTCAGCTTTTTAGCATTTCAGGAAGAGAGTTAAATGGAAGGATTTCTGAGAAAACACTTTGGGAAATAAAAGTTAGTCACCGAGGTCCAGTGAAAACCATGTATCTCTATTTTTTGTTGCTTTTTTTGCAGCCTGATCTCTAGTAAAAACACCAACGTTTGGTGATTCTGAACGTCATGGTTCAAATCCGCATTTGCGTCAGCATTCAGTGCCAAAGCAGATGGTTGTGTAACATTCGAGACACAAAATGAGATCTGGGTGGCTGGTAGAAGGACAAAGCAGTAGAGTTTGACAGACCAAGGTTTGCATCCCAGGATGACTAATGTTGTTGGAATAAAAGTGTTGGCATCAAGCATTGGCAGTGTAATCTGTGGTTCAGCAGAATTCTCCAAGTGAGTTTACGGTTTACATGAAGGCTGAAGGATTTACCTGGTCCTTTATAGGTGGAGAAATGTGCTTAGCTCTCAGGTTCATAAAACCTGATCAAAACCTGTTGATTATCTTAAAAACACATAGTCACCAAGTTTAAATCAAGGGTGTTTGTCTTAGTTTGTGAAAAGTTGCATTTTTGGAGATAAACTGTATGGTTTTCACGGACAGGTCCATTTCCCTCCACAGGCATCAGTTGGTCATACTGATTTTTTTTATGATGTCTTATGAAGACCTCTGGGTTTTTTTTTGGCTTCCTGCATGAAACTAACCCTCCCAGGTTGGCCAGTGGACATGCGGTGTTCCCTCATCAGGACATCATACCAGGTCCTGGCAGACAAAGCAGTCCAACTCCTCCATCCCCCAGGAAATTCTTTCTCTCTCTCTCTCTCTCTCTCTCTGTCTGTCTTGCTCTGTCTCTCTTCTCATCGCTGATGACTTACCTTGCTGAACACACATCTGTTTTGTATGCATGCCTACGTGATCCACAGACAATGCCATCCCCTGATGTCCATGCGTGTTGTTCTGTCAGTCTGTCTTTCTGGCAACAGTCTCCATCTCACATTTTGCATTGTTGTTTTTACAACTGTTTGTGGTCAATTTTATAGATGGTGTTTATTCTCGTTCCCATGGAAAATTGGAAAACTATTTATTTGTTTTGTTTCATGAGATTTTTTTTTTTTTTTTTTTTTGATGAGACGTGTGATGAAAATGATTTTAGAGGTGCACCAAACAATTACAGTCCTTGAATTATCCTCAAAGCTCTGAATTTGTAAGAGATCAAGATGTTCTTCTGAAACATTATCTTTTGTTTCATGCTTGACTGCATGGTTTGATGGCTAGTACTTTAATTTTTAATGAATGTCTATTTGACAACACAGCTGAATCTCACTGACTTTCTTCAAATGCGGAAGCTTGTTTCTCTAAACTTTAGAACTTGTCAGGAATAAAAAAAAAAAAAAAAGTTCAGTTATGCAGAGCTGTACTATGCATTTAGAAGTAGACCAAGGATGCATTCCGAGGCTCTTAATCATTTCAACGTTTCCTTCACTGGAGTTTTTTCCATGTGTCTTAGTCCCTCCCACTTAAGATGCAATGAAAAGATGTGATGAAAAGATGCAAGGAAAAGACATAAAGACAGAGGAAAGACGATTTTGAAGAAAGAAAACATTGTGAACAGTTTGAGAAGCGTCCACAGGTGCATAATGTTTAGAGACCTTTGTATGTTTTTGGGGGCCTATTCTGATTTGGTCGGAGTTCTAGCTGACCCGTTACTGTTAGACATACTGCATAAGTGGGGTCCTGATGCGAGTTCACAGACAAAATGAGAAACGATTTGGTTGTCGGATGCTCTGATGGATTTCTGGCATGTCAGAAAGTTTGACTGGCAAGCCGATCTGATTTGTGCTAAAGGTACCTGAAACCACAGGACCAGTGCAGATCATGCTCACACCACAAACAAACCACTCCATGGTTAAATTGGAATCAGAATGAGACCACCTCTCACCCTTTAAGTCTTCTCGGTCTGATTGTTTTTGTGTGAACCCAAGTTCGATTGCTGCTGGAAACACTTCAGGGTCAGAAAGATTTAAAATGAACTAAGTATGAAAACACCTTAATTTGCTGTGACTGAAGAAACAATACAGCCGACCACCTTCCTGATCATGCTTGTTTAATAAGTGACAGAATTGTCAATACAGCTGATTAGTTGCTTGACTGAAATAATTCATATATACTACATACGTTTTTAAATAATTCAATAAACAGAAATAGAAGTGTTGGCCCATTGACTGGCTGAATGGGTGCCAGTCTTGTGGACATGCTGACAGTAAAAAGGCTGATTTTACTGAGATATGGATGTGTTGGAATTAATGTCTAAAACTTTACAGAATCAGTTTCTGATTCTTTGCCAGTTACAGCAACATTGCAGATTAATGCTTTTGTTCTCTTGTAGCTCGGTGGCTCAGGGAAAAGCTTATTCATTTTTGTCAATACCAACTGAACTATCCCAGATCACTGGAGTACCATATTCCAGATTTAATGTTTTTGGGAAGGGTTGATTTTGGCTTAGATTACCATTCCAACCAATTCCCTTTAATTAGAAAAGAAGTATTCTCTCTTACATTACTTATGTTTTGATAAACTATTGTGTTTTTACAGTTATGTAACTACAAAGTAGACAGACTGCAAATAAGATTGAATCAACCATGTTTATTTGCCTCAGTTTATTTGTATCTATTATTATCTTTAGTATATAGCTTCTTATGGGCCATTGAACAATTTTAGATGTCCTCCTTGAATGTGCATGTGCGACTGGATGTGTTTTCTTGTGCAAAGTCATTTTATGTACTTTTATGTACTATTTTATGCATGGTGACAAACTAATATATCCACTGGGAATTAATAAAGTTAAAGTAAAAATAAAGTTAAATTATCATCCACATTTGATTTGTGGAAATTCATCGTTGACCTGACAAGGGTCAAGAAGATGATGTAAAGCTGTATCAATTTTTGGCCACAAGGAGCAGTAAACGCCAAAATATAAAGACAGCCACTAAGTCCTGATGTACTGCCAGCTTATTGAATTATTTTGTTAGCAAACTAATTACACTCACACATCCTGCACACTCATGACTACATCACACTCCCTTGCAATCATATTTTTAAATCTAAATCCAGTACTCATTCTCCTTTCTGCCTTTTTTTTTTGTCTTTCAGAAGGAAATACATCACTTTGTTCATCCTGACAGCCTTGTTTGCTAGAAATGGCTGCCTATGGCTTTATATCAGGAGTTAGTGAGAACAAATGAGAGGCAATTATGGTGGTAATTCCCTGTAGGTTTGTCATTACCAGCAACTCTCACAAAGTTATTTGATTCAATGCCAATATCAAAAATGTTGGTGAATGCAGGATGAAGTACATAAAACATACATGAGACAATATTACACATAATTCACATATATACAAAAACTGAATACACCCAGTAATTACCTCTGCTAAGGTTATTTCATTGGTGTTTCTTTTTCAGCAGGATCTCTTAAAAGTTATAAAAGATAAGTGGGACTTGAGTCAAGGAAGAGCTGATTAGATTTTGAGGCTGGTCCAGATCAAGGATTTTTTTTTTTTTTTAAACTGTAACATAGGGCATTTGCCAACATTTTTGTCAATTTCCCAAAAACTAAGACACCAATCTTGATGAAAAATAAATCAGGATCAGGCATGTGTATTCTTTGATGGACTATTAACAGGTACAATTTAGCCCAGACCCAAATATTGATTTGGCGGATTAAAATATATGCTCTCACAGAGGACAGTTGGAAGTTGGCAGAGGTATGCACCTATAAAATTCATCAGACAGTTAATCTACACTTTGATGCATTTTTTTTTTCAGACAGTTACATAGGAGGTTTAGCTGTAATTTTACTGACCATGTGTATGATAATTTTAAATTTTAGTCAAATTACTTTTATTCAAGGTCCTTGATTGCTGAAATGTTATAAGTGAATACATCCTCATTTAAATTTGTATAAACCAGCCTTAAACTTCCTTTTCTTGTAGCTGTTTAATCCCTAACACGAATACTTTCATATTTCCATCACTGTCCTTTATATTTACTTTTGCCATGTTTACCATTCATTTACAAAGGCAAAAAATCAGAATAAGTGGATGCAAAATAACTGCTAAATACATTCTTAATTGAACCATATTGCAGCATCTGGAATCCAGATTGTTACTTTTTTTTTTTTTTTTTTTTTTTTTACTGTCCGCATGCAGCAGACTAATGGGTCCACAGGAAGAGATATTGCTGCTGTTTGAGCATCAGCATTCAGCAGAGTAATGGGTCCATAGGAGGGCAGGAATGAGTCAGGGCCATGGCATGCTGGAAGCCCAGCAGTCTTCCTCATTCTCCAATGCTGTGTTGCACAAACCTGCTGAGAGTACGGTGTCATTACAGCTCCCACAAACATGTGGAGACAGGGACTCCTCATTTAGCCAAACGATCACTTAGCTCCAAAGCTGCGATGAGATGCTGAAGCCCGTGGAGAGTAGGAGCTGTTTGAGAAGTTATTCAAACATTTGCAAAGCCAATATCTCCAGTAAATCAACTAGGATGCATCATATTTACATTTAATTCTCTAACCCTCCCTCAAAAAAAGCTTTAATATGACATCTAAACAATTACCCCTAAATAACGTAATGGCATCCTCTTTAAATCTCAGTTAGTGTCAGGTTTAGACATTAAGCATAGTGGGTTTTAGATTGAACTTTATTAAAAGTAATTGTGCTGCTGATGAAGTAAAGTGTTCAGCAGGCATCAAGGAGAAAACTGGAGAGATTATAAAGTGAAAAAAGGACTATTAAAGATATGAACCCATGGAGCAGTCGACTACAGGAGATCATCTTTTGATGCTTCTTGAGTGCTTGTTTTTGTTGGCTTTCAACATCTGCCTCTTGTTAATGTTATTGCCCATCTATCATCAAAAAAAAAAAAAAAAAAAAGTCTACCTAACAAAATTTTAGTTTCAGTTTTTGAATTGCATTCTTATTTTATTTAATTAATTTATTTATTTATTTTTTGTTGTTGTTGTTGTTTTGCAGAATTTTAGCTAGATAAAAGGTTTATAAATCCACAAATTTTAGGATTTGGTGAAGATATCACTGAATAATGAGGCTGTTACAGGGCAGAATAGGAAGAAGGTTAGGGTTAGGTTTCTATGAGCACAGGTGGAGCCTTCGAACCTTGTCCAGGGTTTGGATGCTATATGGTCTATATATATATATATATATACATATATAAGTACCAGGGATGCTGGCATGTCCAGATTGACTGGGTATAAATATTTTATTTTGAATGCACCACCTTGCCAAAATGGGAAACCAAACCTATAGTTGCTGTTTGAGTGCCCTGTCAGTGCTCACAGTATGAGGTTTCAGAATGTGGAAACCTTTGTTATATTAAGGAAAAATCACTTAATAAACTCAGTCCAGCATAACACTGCTCATGGTAATGCTTTCTCCATAAAATAGCATGTTGTCCCAGAGTGTAATGGAAATGTAGTGTAATTTGTCCATTGTCTTATGTTCTGACCTATTTATAACTTTATTTCTTTGTGTTTTTCATTCTTGTTTCATTTATTACTGTGACACTTCAGATTTACCAATGAGAGCACAATACTGCTATTACTGATATTACATGTATCTAAAAGTAATCACTCAGGAAGACAAATATGAGCTTTTGCAGATTTTTATCTAGCAGCAGTGACAAAAAACAATCAGTTGAAAATGTTGGATATGATAAATATTGTTTTATTTTCCTCGCTGGAGCTCAATGAAAATGAAAACCTTGTAATATCAATGATCTATTAAGCACATTCTGCCATTATAGTGTCATTGGGAACAAAAATATCAGCTAAAACCAAAACTAAGTGTAGAAAAAGTATCTTCATGATGATATACTGTATGCAGTCATTTCAATCAGTAAGCACACAGAAACAGTTGCAGGTTTTGTTGTGCTGAGATTGGTGCAGAGAACTCATCATAGTTTTTAGAGTAATACTGTACATAATGGCACAAACGGTGCAAGGAGAACAAAGCGGACAGGAAACGTATCAAGCCACAGAACTCCCCCTCCATACTGAATTGTGTGCATTCAGGCAGCGGTGGAGAGGTTGGTCTACAGCTGTATGCTGGACCGCTGCACTAAGAAACACTTACTCTGCCGGTTTTGTTATAACAACTGGATAAGATCGTGGCGGTGGGAGGAAAATAGCCAGCAAATTCTGCATCGACTTCACATAACGATGCTCTCCCTCCCAACATGGCGGCTGCGAGGCAGGCAGAACCAGAACAAAACAACATTTATTAGGCTAGTAATTGCTGCACGATTAGCAGACGTGCTGTGTTTGGCATGGCTTGAGGTTTTCTGCAGAGTTTGGAAGGAACACACCTACTGGTTCCTCCTGATACAATAGAGCTGCCTCGGCGGCCATACATCCTGCATGTCTTACTCCCTTTCCCTCTCTTTCTCTCTCTCTCTCCACCCACCCCCGTGGGNACATCCTGCATGTCTTACTCCCTTTCCCTCTCTTTCTCTCTCTCTCTCCACCCACCCCCGTGGGTCTCTCCCTCTATCAATCCTTCCCCTCCTCTGCCTGTCTGGACTGGGACCAGCTGGCTTCATTAGGGTCCTCTTCCATTCCACATTGCCTGGTTTTGTCTGTTGCACATTTTTTGACTGTTTTATCGTAAGCGTTGTCCATCCCGGACCCTCACACATATTTTTCTTGGCATTTCTGCAGCCACACAACTGGCTTCTAATGAAACAATCCATGTGTCCATTGTACAGCTTTTCTTTTTTTAATTAATCTTTGTTTCTGCCACCTCTTTTTTCATTTGGATCCTCTTTGTTTGCAATCACAGAAAGTGAATGGATTTTGCTGGCTTGAGAGAGGGGTCATTGGCGTTTTCAGCAAGAGTTTGAAAGAAAATCCAAAGTCAAAGCACTACCTGTGTAGCATTAACTTTTATGCCCGTTATTCAGAAGAATGAAGTTAAAATTGATCGTAATTTTAAAGGGGTATACTGGTGATTTTGCATGTTTGAGAAAAATGAATACAACCTGCATGCATTTAAATTACTACCAACCATTTTCCAAAACATACTACTGCAGCAGTACATTTTTGATTTTTTTTTCCTACCTTCCAGGCAGCCATTGGTTTCAGTTCGTTTGAGATAGATCATCCATTACAGCGAGCAAAACATTCTCATTTTTTTTGTCAAAGTTACTTAATTTAACCAGACCAACACAAAGCTACATGAAAGAAAATGTATATCTCTGCCAGGAAATATAGTCCCAGGAGAAGATGGCTTTTAGAGAGAAATTAAAAATGACCATGCCTTCTACATACATATGTACGTTTTAGAAGGTGAAACATTGAATTTTAAGGGGGGTATGTCACCTGAACATTTGCTTTTGAAAGATTAGGGGATTTGGCAAAAATAACAGGAAAACTAAAATACAGGTTTATGTTTTGGAAAATGGTTGCCAGCAATGTAACGCGTATGAGGGTAATATTTATTGGGCTTAAACAAGCTAAATCACATATTTAACTCTCTAAATCCACATGAAATGCATCGTGATATTAATTTAAATTCCTGACAGCTGACATTATAGCTGAAAAGTCAAATCTTACTGCCTGTCACTGTTTTTCCCTTTGATTCCACTCTCTCGCTGGATGTCATCCTTCCTCAATATACCGTGACTTCCTCACCCTGCTTTTTCCAGTTTGTCATTATTTGGTTTGGAGGGATAACAGGACTGGTGACTAGACCACAGATGGTTCTGTTGATTGTTTCTTGATAGGGTAAGGTTGATAGGCAGATGGCACTGGGAAACTGATGTTTTCAATGAGCAGAAAGACACACAGGCTAAGAAGTCTTCACTGTATAATCCTATAGTATAATTTCACAGCAGTTCTTGTAAAACTCTGGCTGACAAAATAAACAGAGAGCTCAGAGCACTTGAATGCACCCTGCCCTTGGGCCCAAACAACCTAAACACAGACTTTTCCTCATACATTATTACCCACAAGCTGATGTTCAGTTGACGTCATTAAAATTTATTTCTGTGCTCTCAGATCCTGCAAGTAAGTGCCCAAAGATCAGATATATTTTTCTTGAATAATACCTTCATTTTCTTTCCACTACCATGCATGTTTATTTACCTGATGAGAGGAAGCAGGACTCATGCAAAAGCAAACTTAGCATTGATGCTAAATGGATAAAAGCTATAAGGGCAGCCATAACATCTTTTACAACCGAGTCAAACTGGAAGCATGTTTTGTTTTATGCTAAATTATTATGGTTTTAGCGTGCATTTGCAGGACACGATAGTATGGTACATGATGGTATGAAGTATACTCTAGTACATTCAGATTCTTTCAGGTTAAAAAAACAACTGCATTAAGCATGGAAAAGTTAAAGGATTGATCCTCTAATACCTCATAAAACAACAGGATAAGCAAGCTTTCACCACGGTTCTATTATTTGTTTATGTTGCTTCTTGCACAAAGCTGCCTGGTGGAAAGATTTAATCTGATACTTTATTTATGGCACGTCATAATTTATTTATTTGATTATTTTGTAAATTATTTATCTATTGAATTATTAATTCTTCTTCATGACTTGTCCTTCCATTATTCATGACTTAATTTGAGATTATTGCATCAAGATGCCGCATTGTTGCAGTGTTGGGTCTCCTTTCCACATCAAGTCAGACAAGGATATTAAATCTACCTCTGAGGCAATTTTTCGTTCAACTGAAAGAAGTAGAAAAATGATCCTGAAAGCTTGTTATTAACATACAAACTGTTGTAGTCACAGCAGAAGAGGAGGAATGATTTGACTCACACTAAATCACTCTGTGATTGATCATTCTGAGACAACAACTTTCGTACAAATAGCATCATATTCTACGTTCTATGTTATAATGGGCAGCCACTGAAGAATATCCACGTTTCAGTGTGAGCTTGCAATATTTCTCCTGCCTGCAGGTGAATTGTTCCGGAAACTTCCTTTTTTATAGGTGCCACTAGGCAGAGGAAATGGTTAAGTTTGTATTTAGTTATTTGTTTGTTTAGTTTAATAGTAAAGAATGCTGTTTTTGAAAAAGTCTCTGCTCTGGTATTTAGAATCCTTTGTATTTTTCTGTGGCAGAAACATGTAAAGTTTTTGACAGCAAACATGCTTTCATGCAGGTTTGATTAACTGAGTGATTTCAAATGTACATTTTACCTAAAGTCTTTAAGAAGAATAGTTATGATAAACTTAATTTATACTTTTCTTAAAGTGTACTTTTCTTAAAGTGTGAAACAGATGCAATAACACAAAGCAAAATTTTTGATGTGTTGAATAGCTTAGTAAAAGGTTTAGAAATCCCAATAATCCAGGATTTATCATTGACTGATGCATGAAGCCTGAGTGAGGTTACTTAAATAACACTAGTTCTATGAACGGATGTGGCAAGAGAAATAACCTTCATTTCACAAAAATGAGAAATGAGAAAGCTGTTTTGAACCCAGAACTGAACTTTACTAATGCCAGTAACCTGCAGCCTAAGTAAAGACAATTTATCTGCTTATTGGAACAAAATAATGGTATTTAGGTATGTTAGCATAATTACAAAGGTGTCTTTAATAACAATTAGCATTTAAACACAATTACCTAAGGATGAACTAAAAGAGTTTATCATTATGACACTAGAGTAATGGCTGCTGAAAATGGGGCTTTGCAGTTCTATGTGAATAATTAATTATAAATCAATCATTTCCAGTAGTAATAGCCATTTGCAGCATTATTAATATCTTAACTATATACTCTATTTACATCAATTTAATGTCATCTTAGTGAATAAAAGTATCAATTTCTATCAAAAACACAACATTTTTTTGCTGTACACATTTTGTTTATCACATTTTCCAGAACATGTCTCTTTTCTGGCAGAAACGTAATCATAATTTTGTTTCATGTGACAAAAAGGAGAAAATGACATGTCCAGTTCTTGCATTCTTGCATTACTGTGGGTCAAACCTGTAATATTTTTAAAATCCACAACCTCCAGTCTTATTTGTGCTCCCTTTATGAAAGTTTATGAAACTGTAATAACAAAGATATTGCATCAGAAGATTTTAATAATAGATACAGTAGAATATATTCACTCTGCATATCATTAACATTTGCTGCTTTATTTTAATGTAAATCTGTAATCTGCATTTACCTCAACATGATGCTTGTAGTGAATCTAGTTATACGACAGATTTCTGTTCTAAAGTAAAAGGATGCAGCCATGTAGATGCAGTATGTATGGAAGGAGCATTAATTATGATTCAGATCTTTTCTGTTACTAGTATTAGTTGCTTGTAATCTTAACAACATAGAAACTAAACCTTATTCCAGTGATGCATTTCATTTTAAGCCAGTTTGGAGAGAATCATCAACTAAAGGCCTAAAATGTAAATGTGAGCGCCTGCACCATTTGGAAAGAAAATCAATTTCCTTGCTTCCTATGTAAATGTAAATAATCATAATGTTGGAAGCTCTGTTGCATTATCAATCAGTTCTTGAATAGCTGCTCTCCATAGACACTCTGAACGCTGATAATCTAATCTCTGTATCAAAGAATGCACATATTCTTTGATAAATGTAAAAAAAAAAAAAAAAAGCCCAGGGTTTTGCTGTGTGCATTATTGACATTTCAATTCATATCAGCCGACATCTCCTAAGCGCTGCGTGCTGGATGGAGACTGCTGCGTTATCTGAAACGGAAGTGGGAAACTAAAGGAACCTGTCATGTTGCATTCAGAGGGAAGAGGTGTGCGCGTCGATGTCTGATGTATGTGCTGCCGAGATAACAGTCCCATGGCGGCATGCTGGGGCAACAGGAATCCTCCTCTTCATCATCGCTGCTGCACTGCCACTACCACCATGACACAAATAATAACTGTTTATGTGCAGCATCTCAAAGCGGCATCATCCTCTTAAGGCTCTTAGGAAGCGATCTTCTCTCCAACAGTCCTGATGTTAACGTGTCAGATGAAAGGTAAGACACCATTTGCCGACAACTGTTTTTCATCAGGAAGATCCAACAACGCCACAGTTTCTTTTTTTAAATTCTTACATTACAGCTAATTTTATGGATAAAACAGTCAGATATAGTTATGTGATCAGCTCAGTGATGAAGAGTTTAATCCAAAAATATCTTAGCCACACTTGAAGAATGTGGCAGATAGGTCATTTGATGTTCGCTGTTGCGTCTTTGTTAAAGAATAAAATGTTCATGCATTTTTGAAATCTTGAATAATGGTTAACAGTAATGACAGATTTCAGTCACACACACAGTAGATTAGTGATAGTCGACAAATTCAACAATGAGCTTTACACACATTGTTTAGAGGAGGAAAGACATTTTCACATAAATAAATGCCCTTTTGTTGAGTTTATACTTTTTCAACTCTATCATTGATTTCTTTGATGCTACAATGCTGTAATAATTATTATCACAGCTGTAATCAGTAACACTGTGATAAGACTTAAAGGGCCATGGCCATTTTGCATGTTTGAGTCTATATTATATTCAATTTTCATACATGTAACGTTACTGACAATCATTTCCCAAAGCATGCTACTGGAACAGTGAATTTTTTTTTCCTACCTTCCAGGCCACCATTGGTTTCAGTTCATTCTGGTACAATATTAAATTCAACTTGTTGATACTTGAAACGTTCTTGGGATAGGTAATCCATCATCGTGAACAAGACATGTTTTTTTTTTTTTTTTTNTTTTTTTTTTTTTTTTTTCTTTTCTCGAAGTTATGTCATTTTAGCATTTAAGTGCAATAAAAAGCGTGGAGTGAATATGTCTCCAACGGGGAATATAGTCCCAAAAGAAGACCTGTGTTTATTGAAAAATTTATGTGACTTCATAAGGCTGCGTAACTATTAGCAGGTGAAACCTGGATTTTTAAGGTGGGTGTATCACTTGAATATGTGAAAGATTAAAAGATTTTGCAAAATATCAGGAAAGCTGAAATAAGGTTTTATCCTTTGGGAAATGNAGATTAAAAGATTTTGCAAAATATCAGGAAAGCTGAAATAAGGTTTTATCCTTTGGGAAATGATTGTGAGTAACCTTACATGTATGAAAATTGAATATATTAGACTCAAACATGCAAAATCAATGGTATGGTCCTTTAACACTGTGATAGGCCAAAATACCAGGGAGTTGGTGTAGATAATGTATGGCTTAGTCATGTTTTATCATTGGGAATTTAATCTTAGATCTTACCAGGAAATAGTATTAACACGTTGTTCAAATGTAAGCTACAGTCTTATATGAAACTTTTCATAATATTGCAATCATGTCGACTACTGAGGAAATACGAGGATTAGTTATTATTTATTTAATAGGATAATAATGATAAAGCCACACTTTGCAACATAAGCAGTTTTAGCAGGGCAAGGGTTCGCTGATAGTATTAATAAAAATGCATTTTAACTGATAATCATTTAGTTATGATTTCATGTGAAACCGTCAGTCTGAAAATTGTAGTTTTGACAGCTGTTGTCTCCTATAGCACTAAATATAGGATAGTACAGGCTAAATATAGACAGATAGAGTAGTGTTCATTTGTCATGAACAACAAAACAAAACCCTCAGAGGAAATATATACTCAATGATAGAAATTACTAAAACCTTACATGACAGGTTTATAAATTATTATAACATTACATGTTATATTGTGAGCCAAAGTTGAATTGTATGAGGTTACACAGGGTATGAGAAATTAAATTTAAAATGGAACTTTTGATTATGCTTTCATGTTGAATGTAAAGATAATTAGTTATTGGTTCATCAATTAATAATTGGGATTGTCAATTATTAATTTGTTTTAATGGACGACATCATAGGATGGACTACCATATATGGTATTAGATTTATAAAAACACTGGAGACTGATCAGCTGATATTCAACAGGCCACACCCACATCCACCATCAATTTTGTCTATTGTTTCATCTATTTGCTGTATTTCTAGACAATATGTTAAGAATAACTTTTAAGATTAGCCTAAAAGGGGACATTCATACAGATTTTCTTGTCCTCATTTTCATTTAGGAGCCTGTTTTATAATGTTTGCAATACTTTAATGTACAAAAACACGTTGCTCCATATATGTAGCACCACTGTGCACACTGAGTAAAAACAGTGCAGTTTAGGTACTGTCTCTTTAAATTCTCTCCTGACCTGTTCTGATTGGCCAGCTGAGTTAGGTCTGAACTGGCCACACCCACAGAGTGTGAAGCACAAATGCTGTCAAATAGTTGCTCTTTAGCCTGGTACCTCTTGAGTGTATATCTGACTAGATGTGTTGCACGTTTACTTCCAAATGTTACAGAAGCAAAGGACCAATCAAAAACAAAAGTTTCAGGCCATTTAACAACTTATGGTTTTTCTTACTGGATGCATTTCTATAAACATAAATCTCAAGGTTGTAACTATGACAATGTTCCACTATTGTATTAATTATAAAAAAAATTAGGAAAAAAAAAATAAGAATAAGCATAATATGTCCCCTTCAAGGCCTTTAAATAATGGAAAAGTTTCCACTTTAATTGTAGAGCCCCCTTGTGGCCAATTAAAAACAATATTTCAGGACTTTAATGATGACTTTGTACCATTTCAAACCTCTGCAATTAACCATCTCAAGAAACTGAAGAAGTGAAAAATAAACATCCTAATAAATGCAACAAAGGTATATTCATGAACATTTCCTCAAAGGGCTCTTTATGAGTGACAAGGGACTCAGAGTACACCCACCCCCACCACACACACACACACACACACACACACACGCTCACGCTTCACATACGAGCCTGGTGTGCTTTTGTATGAATCCATGTGATTCAACAAACATCTGCCTTAATGAGTCTTCCCCCACACTTCTCCCCTCAAACTTGTGATTGACTCGACTATAAAAAGTAGATGAAACTGTAAATCATGAGACGTATTGTAAAATGTACTTCTGTCTTCCCATGCTCTGTAATGAAGCAGTCATTATGATTATTTTATAGGACTGAAGTTTTTAAAAACTACAAGAATGCATTACTCTGCATAATGAACAGATGTTGTGGCAACAAGCACATACATTATGCATAAAAAATTATTTCAGTTTTGATTGTAGATGCTGATTTATTGAGACAAGTCTAGCTTACAACAGTAATGGATTTAGGATGTGCTTTTGTTGTGTTATTTCCATAATTAATAATAGGGGAGGCAGCACATTATATATGCTTTGTATTCATAAAGATGAGAGGGCTTGAGTTATAACAGATAAAATACTGCTTGCTAAACTTTGAAATCACACTAGATTAATTATACATAAAACTTAAACCCTTTTGAATGAAAAATAAGGAAGATTTCTCCCTTTTTGCTTTATTGCATGTTTATATTTTGATATGCTGAAGAGCGTAACTGATAGGATGAAATACAATAAAATGAAGGAATGATGAAGATAAATACCACAGCATGTGCAACAACAGGAAATTATCCAACAAAAGGAAAGTCAGGATGGTCCTTACAGTATTTATTTCACAGAAAGAAATATATTTCAGGATGGCATGGAGAGTGTAGATATATGTTTTACTCTGTTGTAGTCACTCTCCCATCTTGCTGGGGCCTATTAAATCTTTTCATATCCTCAGTAGTAAAAAATGTGGAATCTCACTGGAGTGGATAAATGAGGCTTTCAAACAAGGTTTCACATCCTGTATGTTTATATGTTTCCATGTTAGTCGTCATTATATTTTCACTTCAGATGTCACCAAGACAAGTCCCTGAGTATTTATTGTAGCCAGTTGATCATATTCCTCTGAAATGAGTTTTCAAATGAGAGATGTGTGCACATTTGAAAGATTTTCACAGACTCAGGTTTTTTCAGCTGTTTTATTTCTAAATAAAGACAATGGCTCCATCCAAACGATGCAAAAATATCCTCTAACTATGGCTTCTGACAGAAAATATAATGTAATTTAGTGATTTAAGTCATCCATCCATCCATTCATTTTCTATACCCGTTTGTCCTGTTAAGTGTCATGGCGGTCGTTGGGCAAGAGGCGGGGTTCACCTGGACAGNACCCGTTTGTCCTGTTAAGTGTCATGGCGGTCGTTGGGCAAGAGGCGGGGTTCACCTGGACAGGTCGCCATCTATTTCAGGCCTGACACATAGAGACAGACAAACTCAGTCAGACAACTATATGTATTATAAACCCCCATATGGAAATCTAATATATAAAAATACAGTATATGTCTCTATATCAGAGCGAGGTAATGTCCTTGATCATACATGTACATACACTAGATATACAAAAACATAAATATTTACATACAGGTATACCTGCACATTTACCCTATAAATACCTATAAGTATCAGAGTAAAGAGTAATAAAATATTGTACTCAAGTAAAAATACTGTTGCCTTGACAAAGTTTTACTCAAGTAAAAGTAAAAGTACTTCTGTAAAAATTTACTTAGATAAAAGTAAAAAGTATTTTGTTTCAAATGTATTCTGAGTAAAAAGTTACTGAGTTACATTTTAATACGGAACCAAAAAATGCAAAAAAAAAAAACATACATTTTAAACAATTTTAATGAAAAATATGAACACATAAGAACAAACTTCAATTTGCATAGTAAGCAGATGTGGATGGACATACAGTAGACAAATTTAAAGGACTATATCAGCGATCTTGCATGTTTGAGCCCAATACATACAACCTGCATACATGTAAGAATTACTGACAACAAATTTCCCAAAACATACAAGCCCTATTTTAGATTTCTTGTTATTTTTTGTTCAAAACCCCTAATCTTTCCAAATCAAATGTTCAAGTGATAAATCCACCTTAAAATTCAAATGTTTTGCCTGCTTACACTTATACACAATTGTAGAAGGCCATTCTGGGTAAAACCTGTCTTCTCCTGGGACTATATTTCCTGGCGGAAACATACATTGTCTTCTGTGCAGCTCAGTGTTGGATCAATTAAATGAAGTTACTTTGATAAAAAAAAACAAAACAAAAACAAAAACAAAAAAAACCTAATAGACCTAATAGAATAAAACCTAATAATCTTGTTTGCTGTGATGTTTGTTTCAAGTCATGCATGTTTCAAGTCTCTACAAATTGATTTTAATAGTGAACTGGAACCAAAGACAGTCTGGAAGGTAGCAAAAAAGTAGTGGTACTCTCTGAAGCAGCTTAATCAAAGTAACGAGAGTAAATGTAATTCGTTATTACACCCCTGATAAATATATGCATTCACATATACACATAACATTCATTTGATTTTATATGTTAATTGTAATTAGCTCTATACATAAGAATGTTTTAATTTCAATCCTTTTTTTTCTTTCATCTTTTTTTTACAATGAATGAATGAATTTTTTTTTTTTATTTAAGTGTCATGCTTATCTTTTTTATACGCCCAGCCCACATGGCCTTACAAGATGCTATTAGCATACATGCCGGATAAAATACAGTTACAGATACAGTGATGTTATATTTCATCAAGGAGCATAAAAAAGAAAGAATAAGAATTTCTTATATATTAAACATATTAATGAAATAAACCATCTTGCCTTCTCTTCCAAGCTTTGGAAACAAAAGTAACCAACTTAAAACCCCCAAAATCAAAACCATTCCATTTTTCTATAATCAGTCTACCAAAATCTCTCCAGGTCTCAGTCAAACATTTCATCAAACATTAATTCTCTCAAATCATCATAATAATATTATATAAACTTGATAAATATGTCATAAGGCTTTTCCATAAATCCATATATCTGCATTCCCACAAATGTACATATATGACATATTATATATAGAATTTCCATACATGTAAATATAGGTTTTTAGTATTAGAACTGTATTTTAAAACCCAGCATAGAATTATTAGTCATAAAATACATATGTTGCTGTTTAATTATTACATGGTACTACAGGGCAACATTGTCTATTTCGTTCCATTTGTGCTGCTCATATGAATTCCATTAACTTTTCTACTAAATATTAAAGGACCATACTTGTAATTTTGCATGTTTGAAACCAATAAATGCAGCCTGCATACGCGTTACATTACTGCCAACCATTTTCCAAAACACACTACTAGAGTGGTACATTTTAGAATTGTTTTTTCTACCTTCCAGACTGCCACTCGTTCCATTTCGTTCCAGTACACTATAAAAAATTAACTTGTGGTGACTTGAAAAGTGCTTGAGACAGGTAATCATCACAGTGAACCAAAGTTCCAGACTTTCTGGAGAAAGTTTTCTAATTTAACCAATCCATGGAACTGCACAGAAACTAAATTTCTCCACCAGGAAATATAGTCACAGGAGAAAACTACTTTTACCGAGAATTTATAAACGATTGAGCCTTCTGCATTTGTACTTACATGCTAGCAGGCGAAACATTGATTTTTAATGTGGGTATGTCACCTGAACATTTAATTTTGAAAGGTAATGGGATTTGGCAAAGTAACACAGAAACTAAAATACCATCTGTCTTAACTTTAAACAGCAGTTTTATCCAACACAAGTGGCTTATGCAACATGCAGACCTCAAACGAGACGTCCAGCGGTTGGTACATGAAGAGGAACATGAAGTGGGATGGAGTTTGGCTCCACACAGTAGAATTAATGATTTGAAGACACATAGTTGGTGAATAATTGATTCCAGCCCTGAGGATGGTTCAGAGCTGAGTAAAAGACTAATAAATCATTTGTGGTGCTGCCAGTTGTCACTTTCAATTATTTCTGGGTTTGTGATAAATGCTGCACCTGCCAGCTGCTGGTCCCATGAATCCATGGAGCAGAAAGTGACGGCATTACCAAAACTATGCTCCTCGTCATGTTTGGTACAAATGGCTGCCCTTTATGTGACACAATGCAAAGAGGTTACCATACCCAAAGAGTCGTTTGTCAAAATAATTTTAAAAGCATTAGTGCACAATATTAGGACATTTTCAGACCTGCAGTCCATTTTCTCTGGTCTAAATCAAAGACTTGATTGTTACAATGTTGCATTTACTGTTTGATTTGGTTCAGTTTCAAAATGTAAAGGGGCTAAAACAGGGGTACTCAAATACAAATCTTAAAGGTCCACAAAGAAAATTTTCAATAAGACACAGGTCCGGACTATAAGGTGTCGAGGTGTCAAGTGTGGGGAGAGGGGTTGCTGATGAAACTAGCTGACTCAACTCTCAGTCTGCGTTGTCAATGAGCCCAATGCCGTTGTCATGGAGATGACAGGACGCTGAATGTGGTTGGGCCAAACCAAAGCAGAGTAGACATTCTCACACAGACAGTGGAGCAGTCAGACATTTGGTTTCGCTTTCTCCATTGCTTGCAGTGGAGTCCAGAGACAGTTGTGGTTGGGTCTGGATCTGGAACAGAGTCTGGACTTTGAGGAATTTCTGGGCTAAAATGATGGCTACCATACCCAAAGAGTCATTTATCAAAATAATTTTAAAAGTATTACTGTGTAATATTCAGACATTTTCAGACCTGCAGTCAATTTGCTCAGGTCTAAATCACAGACTAGATTGTTACAATGTTGCATTTACTGTTGGATTTGGTTTGGTTTCACACAGAAAAAAAATCCAATCGAACCCAAATATAGCAAGAAAGGTCATGTGACAACAGTTGATCTGTTCATTGGTCAGAAATGTCTGGAGACAGAAGAACGTTAGTCAACTAAATAGCATGGAACAAAGATGGAATTGGGATACTTTCCTGGTCATGGAACATGTACCAAACAAACTCGGACAGCAGAAAGCTGAATATGAAATCAACATGTGGAAAAACCATGTTGCTTCACATTATGTGAAGACATGATGCTTTCAGACAGCTGAACAGAACAATGGAGCACAGGATCTGTTTCAATTGTTACGTGCAGTCAATGCTGTAGTTTAACTGTGGTGAAATTAGTTTTACATTCAAGGCATTTAATGGTTTTGAGTAAGCAATATCTGAAAAGCATATAATGTAAAACAAACTTTACCACAGTTGTAGTTGTGCGTGAATCACATACAACCATCCCTTCTTTTAGCTCAATAGAATAAACATGAAAAAATAAATCTCTGCTACTGTTTTTACATCAAAAATCAGCTTATAGGGCTTCATGCCTCCTCAGGCCTGAAGAAAAGTGAATAATGAGGATGAAAATATACTTACATATGCATCTGCAATTTGTATTTTAAATAAATTATTTTATTTAACTGCCATGTTTCAGTTTTGTGTTTAGATTCAGCTTTGTTTGGATTTGGTTAGCATGTTATATGTGCCACAGGACTTAGTTTTAGATTATCTGATGTACGTGCAATAATGAGTGCTGTATGTTTGTCATTATGAGCTCACTGAGACAAATTCCTAGCAACTGTAAAGTTGACATAGGAATAAAGTACTGAATAGATCAGCAGATTGCCTTGTTGTTGGTTTGGGACTCTTAGATCACATTCACACCACAAATGAACGGCTCCAGAGTTCATCTGAAACTGGACCAAGATCAGGAGGAGTGGTGGTCTCTGTCTGATTCTAGTAGTTTTGGTGAGGACCTGAGTTTGATTGTTGTGTGCACATATGCCCAAATGAACCAAACTTAAGAGGGAAATGCTCCAGGGTCCAAAACAAATGCTCAAAATGAACTAAGTCTGAAAACATCCTTAGTATATTAGTTTTCCAACAGATGATTTTCATGTTTGTACTAATATCAGTTTAGCTCTGATTTAGCCAAGAAATCAGATTAATGAGAGGTTAGTGACATCAGTTTGACCTTTAGCTAAATCAGTGAGAACAATGAATCTGTTTGTTTGCAGAGATGCAAAGTTCTTGAATATGTCCAATTTGAAAGACTTTCAGCTTTTACTCCACTACACTTCAGAGGGGAATTTTTTGCTCCACTAGATTTTTTTTTTTTTTTTTTTNTTTTTTTTTTTTTTTTTTACTAAATGTCTGTATTATCATATCAGAATTGTACATCTCCAAAATCTTTCAAGAAACTCTGAAAGCAAGCGTTCAGTTGGACTCCTGTGCATTTAAACATGATCTATCCACCTCCTAATGCCAGTATAAAACACAATTTATTTCCAGGCACTTATATTTGTATTGTCTCATGATCATCATATTTTCTAAAAAAAAAAAAAAAAAAAAAAAAAAAAAAAAAAAAAAAGATGTCTGTCACTTCCTCCCCCATCCCACAGTATAAATCTTTCTGATTAACACTGTTGTAAATGCACTTGCGGTTTATTTTAGCACAACACACTGCACATTGTAGGAATATGAGAATGTGTGTTGGGTGTAAAATCTTTTTAATTCTGCACCACAGCAACACATTTCCACTGGTAACATATGTGAGACATGTCAAAAATGCCTGTTTTTTTTTTTTTTTTTTTTTTTGTCACACATTCATATGAGCCTAATGCACAATGTACTACAAGGAAGATGTTGTCAAGTGAATAATTATAGAGTTGCAGATCACAGGATCCTGCAGGCCTCCTGCAGGAGATGAGCTCCTGTAAACTCTGTTTACTGATCAGTTGATGGTGCTGGAACCAGACATTTTAATGTCCTTAAATTGCACAAAACAATAACTTTTTATTCTGAAAGTAAATCTTTTTATTTGTTATTTCACATTGGACTCATATAATCAGGAGATACACAGCGATTTGTAGTGGAGGTCACAGGTGATTTTTTTTTTTTTTTTTTTTTTTCAAAGAGCTCTGTTTGTTTGTGAGGTAAAAATGGAGGAAAAATCAAGTCATGACATTGATATTAATAGACTGGAAATTATTTTTTTAATGTTTCATTTTAATGAAACTACATATTAATTATAAAAATTACAAAATAAACAAACAACAAAAAAACAAAAAAAAAATGTGACCTTGAGCTCCTCGTATTAGAAGAATTACTAGTAGCACCACCATGGGGCATTATAGCATTATAGCATTTTACCTGTCACTTTTATTCATTTATTTATTTTAAGCCTGGGATCAACAGTAATCCATTAGCATAGGTGATGCCTATTTCCATCAAATACTACATTGTTTACAGTTTTAAAGTTTTTTGATGGCCAAGGAAAAAAAAATGTTTAATTTGTTTAATGACACTTTTATTTCCTGTAATTGATTACCAAATTCTTGCAGGCTGATTTGTCATTTGCTGATATAACTCTTGCATTTTACAACTGCAGCCAAATTCTGATGACAGGTTTTGAAACCAACCGTCTGAAAACATGATGCTGTACTGTAGTACATCGGCACTGGTTTTCTGTATTTGCAGTGACACTCCTGTTGGGTAATTGCTATTTTGGCTGTATAGCAGAGTGATAACATTGCATTTGACAGCTGATAGAGAGCAGGGAAGCGTTAAGTAGACAGTGGTGGAGTGTGGTCCATCTGTGAGGGGGAAACGGAGAGATGGAGGCGGCCCCTCCGGGGCTCCAGAAGCTCAAACAGCATTAGAAAGAGGCGTCCCTGCCTTTCCCGCAGCCTTCACGCCTCACTCCTCTTCAACACAAATCAGAAGCAACACAACTTATCCATTTGAGATACTGAGTCGGCATGGAGACAAAGCTTGCACTTATGAGTCATGGTCATGAGAAAGATCATCCAGGGACCAGCGGCCTGTTTATGTGTCTCCCACATTAGTGCAAGCAGGCCCTCACTGCAGGTGGCATGAAATATTTAAACAGATAACCTTGTTTTACTAACTGACCAGAGCTAAGATGTCACTTGTGTCCTGAGGTTGGGTGAGATTTATGACTAATTGATTAGGTTAAGCCAGGTCGCTGCCCCTTTGTTGTTTTCTGATGGGATCCGTGATTCAGAATCCTACCTCAGACGCTCCCATCACAATGTATAACTGAACTCCTTTTCTTTATTTTAAGACGGTGAATTGTGTGAACAACTGAATAACTCACCACTAGAAGTGTAAGATACAATCTGTTCTGTGTATCTGTTAACTTCATCATAATATCTGTTTGCAGATGCAGAGCAGAGGCGGGGAGGGCGTGAGGCAAAAAATGGGCAGAAATGGCCTTGAATATCTGTCAAACATTGTTTGCTGTTGCCACAACAACAGTCAGTAGTTTATGTACACTTTAGAAACCTTTAGAAAAACGTGTTTTGTTTGTATTACTGTATTTGTATTGTTTGTATAACACTGTGAAATGGTTTGCGCTATAAAAAGAAAATAAAAAATAAGTGTTATTGCTCTGATTATTATTACATAATTATTATTTTCGGGTGCATTGCCTGTTCATATCCTAATCATCAGTATTCAGTCCCCTATGGCCCACTTAAGGAGACTTAAGGAGGAATTTTTCTTTGTTTTTTTAAATTAATTAATTTATTTTTTTGCCCTTATAACTATTCTTGTCAAAATATGTTTACCCAAGAAAGTCTGATTGCAGAGATCCTGAACTCTTGTGCACAAGTTAAAGGTCAAAATATTGTGAATGGCAGCATTGGGGGCACACTTAATGGTTCTTACCCCAACCTTAAAGCTACCTGCAAGACTGTAAGACAGTAAAAAAAAAAAAAAAAAAAAGCATTGAAAAGGAGTCAGATACGGCAGAATGTGCTGCTTTACAGGTTTCAGACATTTGCAGGTTTCAGACATTTCTGAATGTAAGAGAAGAACACCTTTGCTTCTGCACAGAAGTTGGAGGCACGTGATCTGATTCAAAGCATCTGCTGCTGGCAGAAGATCAGCAGCGCACAGAGCGGTGAAGCCTGCCAGAGCCTGAACACGTGACTGGCTGGGAAGCATGACAGGCTGGTGGTTTTGGAGTGAGTGGCAGCTGAGGCGGGCGGGGGGAGCAGTGGGGTGGATACTGCCGACAGTGGAGGAAGTGAAATGGGGGGGAGCGATGTTTTGGGGAGGAGTTGGCGGGCAGTCGTTTGGGATCTGTGAGGAACAACAGCGTTGCTCCTGTGCGTCTGCTCCCTGACACTTCCCTAATCTGATAACGGATGAGGACAGGTTGCCTTCCCTGTACCTGGCAAGTACCTTCCCCAACCTGCACAGGCGGATTTGGGCGGATAAGGCCAGGCTTGGCAAATGCCAGCATCCTCTGGAGAATAGTTAAAGGGTGATTAATCATTGTTTAGGCGCAGAATGTGCAGGGAAGAATGGGAAAGCGGCGTTCCACACCTCTGAAGCAATTAATCCCTGTGATCTCCACCAGGTTTGTCTTGTAGATAAGTCAGGGTACAAAACTGTTTCTAATTTATCAACCCACTCATGCCATCCGGCATAAAACACACAATTTATTTCCAATCATTTATAGTCAAAATTTAAAAAGAGTGACTTTGCCACATCCAAGAGTGCCTTATATTAGCTTCATATAAACTAAGTACCCCAGATTACAATGGGAATCTTGTTTTATTGTGCACATCTGGTGGAGTCACAATGCATTTTCGCATTCACCGTCTGAATTTTTGAGTGATTGTGGCATAAATCATTTTGCTAATCAGAAACATAAGTGACATGAAGGCATCTCCCCTCTTGGAACAAAGGAGCAACATATGGCTCTAAAAGCACTCAGGTCTTTTATTTCCAAGGTATATAACCTGTGCATAAACCAATATTATTGGTCTGATTTGCATTTTTCTTTCATTCTGGGCATTTTTTTCAGATCTCATATCTTTGCAGATGACTTCAATAATGGATAAGAAAAGCATTTCTCCCTCATTATATATTTGATTCTCAACTTGAGTGCAGTTAAGCAAAACATAAGACTCAGCTCAATGGTTTGTTGCAAGGTGAATTATGGCACCGTACTTTGTGATTTGAAGAGCACAAAGAACAGTGCACGCATGATAGATTTATGTAAATATGCAAGCCAGCACAAAAAAGGTACACTTTCTCTGTCTAATAAACTGCATTAACAGATGAACCAAAAACGACATTGATATGACAAGATGAATTCCTTTATTACGAGTGGGTTCTCTCTGGATCTCTCTGCGTTGCTTCCAAATCATATTTGCTTCCTAAAATGGGAGGGGGGGAGACACACATTCTTGCCAATAATAGTAAAATGGCTCCTGTTTTAATTGCATCATTACGTACCCAATATCAGCAGCTTGCCTGCCAATATCAATATTGCCATAACATGGGTGGAATATAGATGACCCAGGGTATGCGTGGGTCTTCCATGAATGCCTCCATGCCAAAATTATCCCATTGCCCGCAGTGCAGGGAATGGAAAAGTAGGCCGGGTAGCAGCTCGTCTTTCTAATGTCCCCCTGTATTCCCTTAATTGCTGATGGATCTTGTTTGGCTTTTGATGGCGGCTTGGAATCTGTGGTTGCTACACACAGGAATTGATAGGCCTTGAGGGAAACATCAGGTTACCCTCTGTGTGCACGTGCGTGTTTCTTTGTGTGTCTGCATGTCGGTGAGTCCATGTGCGCAGGTCTGCATCCGCATCTGCATCTGTTGGTCTGTACATGCAGGGATGAACTCTATTGCAACATCAAGAGGCGGAGGGCTTTGCATAATGCATTCATACATTGTGATGATGTAACGAACATAAATGGGGATTGGGGGGAGGGGAGGGTCGCTGGGGTCAAGTAGACTATACGTAGATACACCCAGCAGCTGGATAAGTGATAATGAGAATGTGCATACAGGTTATTTTCAACACAAAGCTGGTTGTGTGCAGGCTTTGACTTCTCAGCAAGAACAAACACTTCCTATAGACCAGAGGAAGGTAAAAAATAAAGGCTGTTTTGCATTTCTCATCCAGCAGCACTGCACATATGGCATGACGGCAAACTTAACAATTAGTAACTGCTTTGATGAAGGAAAATTACATCTTGTAGGTCCCACTTCGAATGCACTTCACATATCCATATTAATGCATTCAGGACCGGAGAGTGAAAGATAATTTTCCTGTTTAAATATTTCATTCTAGCTTAAAATTTAGCCCGTAATTAGAGCTCCCTAATGGCAAGAGCATCCAGTTTGTCCATTTTAATTAGATTGTTGTTTAACTATTAATTTAATATATTTGTGTCATATAGTTTTGATGCTGACAGATGGTGCAAGGGTTAGTGGTGGGGTAGGATTGAGAAATGATTTATTTACCTGCAATACAATGCAATAAGTAAGACCGTACTTTATCATTCCTCAATGCTTCATCTCTAAATTAGCCAGTTAAATTAATGGAAAAACAGAGTTTACAACAATAAATAAAAATGAATTTATATTTGTCACATTTGTAAACCACTTCCTGTAGTATACAACTACTACTAATACTACTACTACTACTACTACTACTGCTACTGCTGCGGCTGCTACTAAAACACATTGTTCTTACAGTTCCTGTGTACTTTCTGGCAGCATGGGGGCTCAGTATGGTTTCAAATTGCAGTATGCTGAGAATGCAGGAGTGTATTGTAGTAATAATCAATGTAGATTCAAAATTTCCCTTACTGGTATCTAGGGAAATTTTCACTTGGAAAAAAAAAATCAAACTACAGCATCTAACAAAACACTGAAGCTAATACAACAAAATGCACCTAAAAAATAAAAAAAAAAAAAAAAAANAAAAAAAAAAAAAAAAAAAGTAATACAAAACATCACTGCCAGCCAACATTTGGAACTATGGACCATTATGATTTACCTCAGATAAAAGTGATTGCTATGGAATCAGATTAATGTCATAAATGGGAGAGCACGTGATAAAAAGCGAGTGAGCAGTTATTCATCCGTGAGAGTGGAAAGGCACCTTATGAGCACCCACCTCTGAACCTCGCCTGCACTCGCTCTCTAGTCACCCAGCACTCATGAAGATGATTTTTGAGAGTTTGGAGGCAAGGCTGAGAAGTCAGTGGTCCACTTTTCGGATCGGTCACTTTGAACAGGATGTCAGTGGTTTCTTTTGGCGGATGAACTTGGACAGACAGCGGATATACCAGATATAAGATGGAATCAGAACGGTGTTGTGATGTCAGTCTGTATACAGATTAGCTGTTAGCTCAACTATGCATATTTTTATAGTAGCAATTGTAAGCTAAAAGCTACTTGTTTATTTATTTTTTACCAGCTAATGCAAAATTGAAGGTTAGAAACCAGCTTTAAATACATTATCAACACAGCTTTTCTGGATGAAGTTACCTTATTTGTCTCCGCCATCTTGTCACCCACAAGTAGTCCTTCTTCCACTGTCTGTCCAAGTTCAAATTAATAATGCTCTCATTTCGGATCCTCAGTTCAACAACAAACTCTTACAAAGGGCTGCCCAACATATTTATTTGGTCAGTCTAATGTGGTACAGAATGTGGTATAGAATATTCAACATTTATTTGGATAAATTTAAGAAAGCATTTACTTTCTATTTATCTTGTCCTGTTCATCCAAAGGTAAAAGAGACTCACTTCAGAGTTATCGCTGCTTCATGTCCTGTGGCAGAGGTATTGAGAAAACAATTGAACTTTGAATCATCTCCATGCACGTTCTGCCACCAAGACACTGAAACTATTCAGCACTTGTTTTACTTGTTTTACTCATGTCCATTTGTAATGTAGTTATGGACTGACATACATGCATAGTTATCTTTTAAAATTATTGATTATTACAGCTTTTGAAAATACAGACATTCTTTTTTACAATGGAAGATTACCAAAAGAAGTCCTGGATTTAGAGAATAGTATCATTTTATTGGGTAAATTTTATATTCATTTGTGTAAATGGAAGACATCTTGCCAAATTATGGCTACTTTATTAATGATTTCAAATTGTATATCTTAAAAAAATGTTTAAAAATAAATAACAAAGCCAAAACCTTATGAAGTCTTACATCAAAATTACTATTATTTTAATGAAACAACACTTTTATTTGCTATTCTGTGCCATCCTCATTTGTAAATAATGGCCTTTTATTTTTATCTCCCCCCCCCCCCNCCCCTTTTTTTTTTAAATTCTTTATGCTTTTGATATTTTCTACTTGTTTCTTGTTTCTCCATCAGTTTGAAATGAAAGAATTGTTCTTTGCTATCATATTTGTATTGTACATTTAAATGAATATAGTTTGTTTAAAAAAAAAAAAGTTCATCTACCAAAACAAACCAATAACGTCCTGTTCAAAGTGACTAATCTGAAAAGTGGACCACTGAAATCTCAGCCCCGCCTCCAAAGTCTCAAAAATCATCTTTGCGAGTGGTTGCAGGTGAGGTTTCAGGTGTAACATGGTTACATGTGCTCATTCTGTTGTTGTTGTTGTGAGAATGGCTACGCTTTTAGTATTTCCTTAGCTGTGGTGTTCCACAAGGCTCTGTGTTGGAGCCCTAGTTTTCAATCTATATGCTGCAAACAATTCATTTGTAGCCATAATGGGGGTACAGTAATTCATAAAACATAGTGCCAGACTTAACGTATAGATAAGGGCAGATATCTTCACACAGCCAAGTTCTCTTATTCATAAACACATATCAGTGCCTTTTTGAGTTACTGTATTTCTCGATTTACATATCAGGCAGCCATTCAGAAAACACACTGTCGCGCAAAAATTAAGACCTGTTTTAGTCTGGTGGTAAATTAAAGTGGCATGAAATCTGAATGTTTTAAATTGTATTTGCCTTGTGTTAGTAATCAATAAATTTGATGGATAAGCCCCCTCAGTCGATCAGAAATGTAAAGTTTTGACCTGGTCTTGCTCAACACCTCATGGCACTGCACCTCTTCCTCAAGCCTCATTTGCTGTGCTCCAACTGTCTCTCTCTCTCTCTCTCTCTCTCTCTCTCTCTCTCTCTCANCACACACACACACACGACACACCACCCCACCTCCCAAGTGCTACACTACTACAATGTAGATTTCTTATCTTTCTTATATTACTGTCAGTCTCTTAAAATGTGGAGTCTGAAGCAGAGAATTTAGATTTCCTTTGCTGATTTAACATGTCCATTTCGCTTTGACACCAGAGGAAACCAGAGGAATATATTATGGCTCTTAAATATGAAGCAGCTTATTAACACATCGATCTTCATTGGCTTTTACCTATGAGACCTCTTACAACAACATGTGAGCAATGGGACAAGGATTATTGATTAATGTAAGGGAAGCTTCATGAATGAGTTTCAGTTATCACAGCATTTATTTAGTGAGATGCTGTGTAGTTAATGCGATTTTTGTTTTTTAAATGAATTCCCCTAAAGTCTTTTTTGTGCTGTATTTGTACACTGATTGTACACTACGGTGTTCTCACTTACCAAAAACTCCACTTTTAGCAGTGTATTCTGACTCATCAATTGAGGGTAAAAAAAAAAATCAGATATTCTCTTGTAATTGCATGTAGAACAAACTGACTAGATCCAATATTATACCACATCCATTTTCATCTAATGCTACAAAAAAGTCCAAAAATAACTAAGAAACGATAATGCCAAACCTTGCATTGGTATCAAAAATACACAGATTACAAATTTAAGATATATACAACAAAATAATGACAGTAACAGAAATTTGCATTTGTCTAGGGGGCCGGGGTGGTGCAACACACAGAACCCCTGTCCACAAATCACTGAGCAGGCTATATGTTGAATCATTGCTTTATTATAACAGTCTTGCAGTCACATGTAGCAGAACATGAAAACTGCTTTAAAGTCAACTATTCTATCTTCTGGAATTAAGTTTGCAGTCTTTTGTACTTGTACAAATGTTGAGCAGAATTCCAATTTGCAGCAACGTTGTTTTTTTTGTTTTGTTTTTTTAAATTCTGCTCTGCTGTAGAAACATACATTTGATGCTTTCCAGAGCCGTGAGTTCATTTATTTGTTTCAGCATGAGTGAGCTGATGCAGTAACAGTGAAACTAAACTAGCAGCATTGGTGTTGCTGTGATGCTCTGCAGGACAAACACACAAACGTAATGCGCTGTTGAACTTTTGACCTTTCCAACAGTCTGTCAACATCTACATTCGAGCCCTTTTTATTTCAAAGTTGCAGAGAGGTGACTGAGTATGTTTGTGTTTGCGTCTGGCTGGTTTTGTCACGCCTGGTTTGACTCAGGGCTGTATATTTGGCTGACTGCTATTTGTTTTGTCTCCTGGTGATCAGCCTGTGATTGATGGACGGGATCCAGGACATCTCCGATCGACAGCTGTTGATAGCTCTGAAATCGAGAGCAGCAGTCGGAGCGTAACAATGAGCTCATTGCTCTCTTGGCTTGGTCGCCAGCCCAGCAACCCCACCACTGGGGGGACTTCATGAATTTCAACTGGGGCTGCAAATGTGAGTGCACACGCTGGAAATTGTGCATGGGTGGAGGGACTGAATTAGAAATACAAGCTTGATAGTAATAATGACAGTAGTAAAACAGAGGAAGGAGAAGAGGAAATAAGAAAAATAATGATGCATTTGGTAGAGTATTGTTTTTCAGTTAAAACAAATATCAAAGTGCAAATAGTTTATTGGTTCATAGTAGTTTTTTTTTCATTTTCCCTAATTTTTGTAGTGTAATATAGCAGGGAGTATGTGTTGAATATTGTCAAAGTGCAAAACTTAAGGTTAACACCTACTGAAATGCATCTAGCAAGACAAACGCAAAGGTCCAAACTGTCCTGAAAGTTTTGCTTTTTTCTAATTTCTTTACTTTTGTAACATGTTTACATCATCAATATGTAACACATTTGAATTTACCTGCCTACAAACCGGGTTAGACACATCCACAAAGTACGAGGCTAATGAGTAAGCATTTGGCTAGCGTCTATGTTTTGCAGTCTGTGGGTGTTGCCAGCTCGGGCCTAATGTAGCTAGCCAATCAGCCTAAAACAGCTTGTTTTCACTCAATGTGCACAGTGATGCTGCAGCACGGGAGAATAGAAGTGGATCAATGTGGGTTTTCTTTTTATTTTTTTTGCACATTAAAGTATCACAAAGGTTTAAAAATAGACGCCTACATGAAAATAAGAACATGAAACCTAGAATAATATGTCACCTTTAACTAGTTCAACATGAGTTTATTTCTGCATGTTAAAGCTATGATGCCAGTCTTAGATATCTGGGCTACATTGTGAACTGGACTTGGTTAAGTGGTGCAAAAAGATGAATGGATGGATGGATGGATGGATGGATGTGCTCGAGTATTAAAAGTTAAAAAGTAGTCATAGAGAAAGAAAGAAATAAAGGATAAGAGGAAACAAGAAAAAGAAAGGGAGGCAAAGACAAAGAAAGAAAGAAAGAAAGAAAGAAAGAAAGAAAAAGAAAGAAAGATGCATTAAAAAGGATAATTTAAAAGGAAATTGTAAGAAATGAAGAAACAATGACACTTGAAAAAATGAGAAAAGAAGGAAAGTAGGTAACAGGTAAAAAAGGAATCACAAAAAGACGGGAACAAAAAATGATATTGGTAATCTATTACAAGCCTATCTGGGATTAAATCTGAATCTGCAAATGAAATACCAAGTACAGCCATCAGATAAATATAGTGAGTAAAAAGTACCATACCCTCTGAAGTGTTGTGGAGTAAAGGGCCATTGCTGTGGTTAGTTTTCTTGAAGCCATTGTCCAGGTTAGTGGAATGTCACAAGTAGAGCATGAGACTGATAACACCTATCATTCCTGGCAGCTCCAGGTATCCAGATGAACCCTGTCAGCTAAAACACCTGGTCCCAAAAATGTATTTCTCTATCATGAACACAAACTCCAAAGCCTGCTTATGATGACAGCATCCCTGGGCGGCATAAAACACTCATATCACTTCATTTCCCCCAGCAAATTAGCATGAGAGTATCTGTTACGCATGTATGTGCTGTAGGTTAATGATAGCAGTTAAAAGTCAACGTGAGGAAACAAGCGTCGCTCCATATTGTTTTTTTGTCTTAAAGCCATCCATACTTAAGCTTTAATTGGACGGCATCATGCAGTAATAAGCCGTGGCTGCATGGGTTTGATGCCCAGGTCCTCTGAGGTTACCAAAGCACCAACACCACATCTGAGCTCAAATTAGCATTCTGGGCAAGCAGTGTTCCCCAAGCTTAATTAAGCTAAATTCAACATTCTAGTTCATCATTGTTTTTTTTGTTTTTTTTTTATATAATCTTAAAACCAGTTGCGCTTGTTTGGCNTAGTTCATCATTGTTTTTTTTGTTTTTTTTTTATATAATCTTAAAACCAGTTGCGCTTGTTTGGCAGCTGTTTATTTCTTATATTAAAAAAGAAAACATTACACCGTAGATGATTTGGCATCACAGGTTTTTGAATTTGAGCCCTCTATTATGGGAAATCTGGGTTTGCACAATGATTAAATGCTTAATAAAAAATTCATTGTTGTTGCCAACATCTGTATTGTACAGGCTAACGGCTCACTGGAGTGTGCGAGACTTGTAAAGTTTCCAAACGCGCCGTTGAGAACCCTGGAAAGTTCACAGAAGAGTTTGCCTTCCTCATTACCAAACTACTTCTGTGTCTGCGATTAGACTGAGAACATCTTTAATTGCTTTAAAATCTGAATGCATGATAAGAATGGATTAATTTGATTTTTCTGTTTCTACAAGTAGCAGATGGTTTATGTCTTCAGAATGCTCATGTTGTAAAATGAGATCCCCAGCTTGTCTCTGATTGGTCACTGTTAATGAAGCATGCTGGGCTGATTATTGATTTAGAAAATGAGGATGACACAAGTATTGTGTGTTGCTGTGATAAATTAAAGGCAAGCTTTATTTTATAGTTGACAGACGCCTACCTTAAATAACACAAAATATTTGATTTTCCATTCAGGTGGTCTCTGGCCTGTCAAATGAATTTTATTGTTTATTTTAAAACAGGCATTTTTATAGTTGCCACTAACAAGCAGATGGTCGACTTGACTTATTTGTGTTTTGTGTTTCTGAATGACCGATCAGATGCATGATGGGAAATGCAATGAGCTGCTTGTCAGGGAAGAGACAATTCACGGGAGAGGGCCCGTGAAAGCTGTATACATTCCCAATTTAGTCCCATCTCTGCGGTTTTTAAGGTTAGTAATTTTTTTTTTGCGTTATTATTGGCTGTTGCGAGAGCAGCTGTTCCCCAGCCTCCTTTCCTTCCGAATTACCATCCTCACACTGACAGACAGGCAGCTGATGGGGAAACTCGCCGCATGCATGAGGAGATCCAATTCAGCGATGAAACTAATGTGCTGCATCAAGGGGAATATGTGGCAGTCCTGGAGGAGGGGGTCCAGGTCCAGACCCTCTGCTGAGGGGGGGTCAAACAAAGTCTGGAACCAGAAACAAAACAATCTGGGTAAATATGGAGGTCAGGTCGTCTCTGGATGGAGAGGGCTTAATAGAATTGGATTCTCTATCTATCTATCTGTCTATCTATCTATCTATCTATCTATCTATCTATCTATCTATCTATCATCTCTCTCTCTCTCTCTCTCTCTATCTATCTGTCTGTCTATCTATCTATCCATCCATCCATCCATCCATCCATCTTGCTGGCTGCCTAGACACTACCTTCTTATCTTGGCTGCACATTCTAAATTGGCAGCTTTCTGTAAGTACCCTAACAAACACACTCACAGACCAAAAAAAAAAAAAAAANAAAAAAAAAAAAAAACTGATCTTTTTCAAAATAACAGAAACACCTGCACAATGTAATGCAACTCACCACAGTCAACAATTCAAACTCTGGCCTAGCATTGCCATAAATAAACAAACTAATAATAAATAAATAAATAAATAAATAAATCTTCAGCTTCAGTGTCTGAAAAATAAAGGTACATATTTGAAAAACAAACAAACACTTCTTTTCATTTTATTTCTTCTGCTCCTCATTACCACTTATTTCCTACCAGGAAGTAGCTTGGAGGAACAAGAAAAGGAATGGAGGAAATTACATGAGAAGACAGGAAAAAAAAAAAAAAAAAAANAAAAAAAAAAAAAAAAAAAAACTGAGTTAGATTTAGTTGCCTAATGTGTGCTTCCTATGATTTCTATAAATGACTACACTCTAAGGATATTTTTAAACCTACATGATTTCGTCCTCTTCAATTGTCCCAGGCTTGTTTTCCCTTTTTGTACTGTTCGTTTTGGCAGATCTGAACATAGCAATCACACTCCAATGTGGATTCAAACATGCACAGAGACCCTTTCCAGGAAGTGGTCTCAGTCCAGTCACAAATAAACTCTGGAACGCTTCGTATGTGGTGTGAACATGAACCAGACCACTTCTGAACCAAATCCAAGACAATCTATTTATTGATCTAGAACAGAGGCGGTGGATCATGTTAATAAAATAATCCTTTGATAACTAGCAAATCTAATTGATGCTGTAAAAAAGTCTTAATATTTCAAATTTAGCTAACACATCCAGATTATCATGTTGAAGGTTAGCAAACAATTGTATGTGCTCAATATGCGCTCCGTTATTCTGCTCAGCCAGCTGAAGGCAGCATGTCTACTCTGGATAATGTGAAGAAATGTGAGGTTTTCTCTTGAAGCCCATTCAAAATCAGCATTTACCTGTCGTTTTGTTTGGTGTATGGCCTAAATCAGGGATGGGCAACTTTGATGAGGACAGGGGCCAATAAAATTTCATTCTCACAGTCAAAGGGCCACACATTAAATAAAACNTTTGATGAGGACAGGGGCCAATAAAATTTCATTCTCACAGTCAAAGGGCCACACATTAAATAAAACATTACTAAATTAATTTAGTTTTTAAAGGTTTCATAAACCACAAAAAATGATTCAGTCTTTTTGTTAACCAAACAACACTTTTTCAAATCTGTTTTTTTTTTTTTTTTTTAAATCTGTAATAGATTGATGAGTGAATTTTGTTGCATTGGAATTCATGAAGGAAAAACAATTAACCCACTGCACACCACTTTACAACTCACCTTCTGACAGGGGCTTTTTAGCTTTTACTAGCTCCAGTGAAACAACTCAAGATGCCTTAACAGATTACTCCTGCGTAATAACATGTTTTACAAATAAATTCTGCTGACGTTGTGTTTTTCCCTTCAGATCAGCCACAATAGCAGCTCTATCAGCTCCAGTGTTCTGTCATATTTGTCTTTATGCATCGTGTTGTCATGGCAACTCAAGTTGAAGTCCTTCGTCGTTGACACACCAAACACATTGGCTTGCCTTTAAATTCTGTGAAAAGGAATCCGTTTCTCATCTTGACTGGGATGAACGGTTTTCTAAGTCAGTTTTTCTTTTGTTGACACTCATCTTTCCTCTTTTACCAGATTTAGCAATAACAAATACAATAACCAACACAGGCGCTCACAGGAACATGTCTCATAAGCAGCATCAGTAATGAGTGAGTGCCATCTGTTGAAGGATGGTGGTGATAACAAAGGAAAACAATTGTATAATTTTCATTTTTATTAACTGAGAAGTCATCTGAGGGCCTGATAGATTAAAGATGCCGGCCATATCCGGCTCCCGGGCCGCCAGTTGCCCATGCCTGGCCTAAATGCTGACTGTGATAAATAATGCAGTTCAGTTCTGGCTCTCCATGTTACATAGTGTTGCTATCCTCAACTACTTCCTGTTTTGCTTTTTTTTTGTGTTCAAACATTTCTGACCAATGAGCAGAGTAAGTATTCCCATATAGCTTTTGTTAACGTATTTTGGGTTTTTGAACAGTTTCTATGTAAAACCAAACTGAAAAGATCATACCAGTGATTTTGCATGTTTGAACACAATAACTACTACCTGCATACACGTTATGTTACTGATAACCAATTTCCACAAATAGAAAACCATATTTTAGGTTTTGTGGGGTTTTTTTTTTTATTTGCCAAATTCCCTAATCTTTCAGACTCAAATGTTCAGCTGATACACCCACTTTAAAATTCAGTGTACTGCTTGCTAACATATACGTCCAAACGTAGACGCCACAGTTGTTTTTTTTTTTTTTTTTNTTTTTTTTTTTTTTTTAATTTCTCTGTAAAAACCATCTTCTCCTGGGACTATATTCCCTGGCGGAGACATACAATACATTTTGTTCCATGTACCTCCACATTAGACCAGTTAAATAAAGTAACTTTGACAAAAACAAAAAAAAAAAAAAAAANAAAAAAAAAAAAAAAAAAGAATATTTGGTTGTGGCAGATTACATATCTCAAGCACATTTCAAATTTCCCCAAGACAATTTTAATAGCTATACTAGAATGAACTTAAAGCAGTGTCAGTGTGGAAGGTAGGGAAAACTCAACTAAAATGTGCTGCTCCAGTAGCATGTTTTGGAAAACAGTTAGTAGGAACATAATGTGTAAGTGGGTTATATTTATTGGATGCAAAATTGGTGGGATTGTCATTTAAATACACCTACATACATTAACTTACCTTATTGATGAATCAAATGAAATGTGTATGTATACTCTTAATATTTTAGTCTAAAGTTGTGTACCAGCTGTGACAGCCGCATAATTCAACACAAACAGATATGAAATTGCACAGTTAGCTTAAAAACGACACCTATTGCAACAGCGTGAGCTAAAAAACCGTGCAAAAAACTCACCGGTATGCTCTACAAATGAAAAAAAAAAAAAAAGGTGGAAAGAGGAAGATCATGTAACAGCAAAGCAGAGTTAAGGGCAATGTGATGATTTGAGCGTCTGCATTATACAGATCACATTCAAATTCTCCCACTGCGCTCAGTTTGTAGCGATGCAGGCCTGCATTTGTCCAGCACAGCCAGCTCCTTTGAGCATAACAACAAAGCACCCACCGCTCATTTACCGCCGAAGTCTTATGTTCATGCCTTCTTCTATTGACATGCAGTGCAAACATTTATAATTACCTTTAGCTCTCTGATAGCAGCCTGCCTCGAATAACCTGCTGTGGCATTTTACCACCTGTTACTAATCGCTCTGTGAATTCGTCACAGCACCGGCAATGATTCAAACCAACACTGGGCGCCCCACAAGACCCTCCAGGAAACACAGCGACCGGCTGCAGCGCGGTGTTCAGAGAGTCGAGGGAGCGACTTCATGGATTTTTTGCATCATTAACTATTTATGAGTTGCCACTTCATGTTATTTACACTGGACTGATGGTAATGCTGTTCGCAGCTCAAACGGCATGCAGGGACCCGCTGGGATGGCGAGGAGAAGGGTGGAGGGTGCAGAGGGAGGTGCAGGCACGTGTGAANACCCGCTGGGATGGCGAGGAGAAGGGTGGAGGGTGCAGAGGGAGGTGCAGGCACGTGTGAATCTTTTAAATATTGTACGGAAACGCCACCTGCAGCTGCCAGCATGGCGTGGGGTAAATAAGGGTGAGTTTGGAGTGAGGCGGGTGGGACAAAGGCAAGCAGCAGACTGCAGTGCATGCAGGCAGGGCTTTGTGTGGGCAGAGCTCTGCGTCTATATAATGTATAAGTTGAAACGCACCACAAACCACAAGGAATATTCAGTTGACCTGGTTTATCTTTAGCTTTAAACCACAAAGGCCAATTGTGTCACCATTTGCAGTAAATGTGTCAGTTGAGGACATATTTCACATCCTTTGCTGCTCACTGCTGCTGCATTCTATCTATCTATCTATCTATCTATCTATCTATCTATCTATCTATCTATCTATCTATCTATCTATCTGCAATTCTGTACTGAAGATAGATGATAGAGTACAACACTATGAAATACTTATTACAAGTACATTTTACTTGAATAAAAAAGTATCAACAGTACAATCTACTCAACTACCCAAAGTACTCAAGTACCAAATTAAGAAAGTACTTATGATAAGGAATAGAGTTTTGTTTCTCTGTACGATGAGGAACATAGTAGCTTCACTTTTGGAGATTTTCAGGCATCCAGATTTGATGAAGAAGGGAAGAAAGGAAATAAGGAAACTCAGAAGGATAGAAGCGAGGGAAAAGAAAACGAAAGAAGAAAAGACAAAATGAGTGGAGGAAGACTGCAGAATAAAATTAAAAAAAAGGCAAGAAAAGCTCTGATGGAGGAAAAGAAAAAGCAAAGAAAGAAATGAGCAGATCGCTGCAATTTAACATTATTTAACAACAAATCCACCATTAAGCTCCTGACTGAATGTTTTCTCATTTTTTCTGTCAAATCAAATCAAATTGAAAGGCAAATAAATAATAAATAAATAATAATAATAATATGAGCAGCCACTGAAAATGTATCATCATAGAAACATGTCAAGATAAGTTTCATAACATGATACAGAAACTGATTGGACACAAACGCTCAAATACAATAACTGGACTCAGTGAAAGTTCTGTAAAGGCATAAATAAATAAATTACCACTGCATAGTCAAAACAAGAAGCAAAAAATAGAAATAAAAAACAAATACAAAACTCAACTGGAGCATTAATATCTGAAACAAATGAAAAAGCTTTTTAAGTCAGCAAAAAAATTAAAAAATAAATAAATAAAAGTACATTAAAACAATTTGATCTAAGTCCTCCACAAGTAAAATAAATGTTCTGAATAATTTAACCAAAGCAAACATTTCTTGTTAATTTTGGGCTAATTATAGCCGTGCTGGTGGAGGGAGTTGGTAATAAGCTCTGCTTGTCACGACTCCTCGAACCTGCACTGACTGCCACAAATCATGTGACCGCTTAATAAAAATTAGCCTCACAATCAGCCGATTTCAGGGGGAATTCAACGTATTGCTGCAATGGCTCTGGAGGAGCATCAGCTCAAATGTCTTTGGTCACATGACTTTTTTTTTTTTTTTTAA
>VXCM01002171.1:9012-29001 GCA_014773175.1 Lucifuga dentata | reverse complement strand
TTTTTTTTTTTTTTTTTTTTTTTTTTAAATTTCTATGTGTGTGTGCATGCACAGACCACAAAACTGTGAAGTAGAACAGAGATATTTAATGTTTCAACATCGATGCATCATCGGCAATGAACTCAACATTATCAAGAGGGTACAGGTGAGTGTAAGTGGTAGAATTATGGGATGTTTGAAATGAAGATTCAACGTTCTCCACTTATAAGTACAAATTTGAACTGAACTATGATCTTCTTCTTTTCCTTTCGGCTTTCCCTTCAGGGGTCACCACAGCGAATCATCTGCCTCCATCTAACCCTATCCTCTGCCTCCTCTTCTCTCACACCAACTAACTTCATGTCCTCTTTCACTACATCCATAAATCTCCTCTTTGGTCTTCCTCTAGGCCTCCTGCCTGGCAGTTCCAACCTCAGCATCCTTCTACCGATATGTTCACTATCCCTCCTCTGTACATGTCCAAACCATCTCAGTCTGGCCTCTCTGACTTTATCTCCAAAACATCTAACATGCGCTGTCCCTCTGATGTACTCGTTCCTGATCCTATCCATCCTCGTCACTCCCAAAGAGAACCTCAGCATTTTAGTCTCTGCTACCTCTAGCTCTGCCTCCTGTCTTTTCCTCAGTGCCACTGTCTCTAAGCCATACAACATCGCTGGTCTCACCACCGTTTTGTACACCTTTCCTTTCATTCTTGCCGAGACTCTTTTGTCACACATCACACCTGACACTTTTCTCCACCCATTCCAACCTGCTTGCACACGTTTCTTCACCTCTTTTCCACACTCTCCATTGCTCTGGACTGTGGACCCTAAGTACTTAAAATCCTCCACCTTCTTTATCTCTATTCCCTGTAACCTCACCATTCCACTTGAGTCCCTCTCATTCACAGCCATGTATTCTGTCTTGCTGCGGCTAACCTTCATTCCTCTCCTTTCCAGGGCATATCTCCACCTCTCTAGGTTTTCCTCCACCTGCTCCCTGCTCTCACTACAGATCACAATGTCATCTGCAAACATCATAGTCCAAGGGGATTCTTGTCTAACCTCATCTGTCAGCCTGTCCATCACTACAGCAAACAAGAAGGGGCTCAGAGCTGATCCTTGGTGTAGTCCCACTTCCACCTTGAACTCCTCTGTCACACCTACGGCACACCTCACCACTGTCTTACAGCTCTCATACATGTCCTGCACCACTCTAACATACTTCTCTGCCACTCCAGACTTCCTCATACAACACCACAGTTCCTCTCTCGGCACCCTGTCATATGCTTTCTCTAGATCTACAAAGGCACAATGCAGCTCCCTCTGACCTTCTCTGTACTTCTCTATCAACATCCTCAAAGCAAATACTGCATCTGTAGTACTCTTCCTTGGCATGAAACCATACTGCTGCTCAGAAATGCTGACTTCTGCCCTTAGTCTAGCTTCCACTACTCTTTCCCATAACTTCATTGTGTGGCTCATCAACTTTATTCCTCTGTAGTTGCCACAGCTCTGCACGTCTCCCTTGTTCTTAAAAATCGGCACCAGCACACTTCTCCTCCATTCCTCAGGCATCCTCTCACTCTCTAAGATCTCGTTGAACAACCTAGTCAAAAACTCTACTGCCACCTCTCCTAGACACTTCCATACCTCTACAGGTATATCATCAGGACCAACTGCCTTTCCACTCTTCATCCTCTTCAGTGACCTCCTCACTTCATCCTTACTAATCTTTGCAACTTCCTGGTTCACAACTGAACTATGATGCTTCTGGATATTTCCATATGTATAAAATGTATAAAGATGTATAAAGATGTATAAAATACAAATTAAGCAGAACAAGCCACACACCTGGACTTTGCAAATCAAAGAAAAATAATGACTGAAATGACGATTTACCTTTTAAAAGAGGAAACAAATTCATTGCAAACAGAAAAAGATATATTGTAAATGATTTAGGGCAGTGGTTCTCAAGCTGTGGTACTTGGAGTGCCCCAGGTGGTATGCCAGATGAATGCAGGAGATCTCTGCAGAGAAACAAAACAATATAAATGTATGGAAATGTTGTTATTCTGGCAAATTATTAATGATACCTCAGCTGCAAAGTGGGTGTTTTTTGGTTTTAGGTTATTTGGTGGAAAATGCTCCAGTGGTCATTCATGATCAATTTCAGCTTTTCACCTCCACTGTGATAAAAAAACAATAAAAAAAAAATAAAAAAAAAATTACAAGATAAAGAAGCAAAAAAAAAAAAAAAAAAAAANTTTTTTTTTTTTTTTTTTTTTTAGATTTTTAGACATTCAGTGTTTCAGGAATCAAACCTAAAAGATTTACAGTTTTCCTCTCAAACTATAAATCTACGCAGAGCAACACAACACAGAGAACATTTAACTTTGTACCATGAACATATAGACCATCTGGCGAGATTGTGTGTGTGTTGTTTGTGAATAAGATGAATCACAGTGATTAATTTCCACATAATGTCAATCCATCCCATTGATCGTGGATGGATTAATTGAAGATGACATTTTGCTGTTAGTGAGGGCACGAATATGGAAGATCACCACTTCACAGGAAGTCATTATTAACACAATGTTGACCTGCGGCGACGAAGCAATCTTTTTTTTTGGCACTCTAAATACAGACTGTGTGTTAAATCTATTATTTAAAAAAATAAAAAAAACAAGATGAGGAGAAAACAGCACCCAGATTCTAATGCGGCGAGATTGACACACAGATAAAAGGGATACAGCAATACAATGACAGCATGACAATCTTTCCACGCATTTTATGGTGACGAATAATCAGAAATCCTTTTATCGATGACACATCAAGGAGCATTTAGGTTATGCTTCGGTTAATCCTATTGACTATTTTGTGATTTCTCTCTTTCTTACTTGTTCCGGTGCGCTATATTTGTCTCATAAATACTGGATATTTTGGCTTGACAAATTGCTATACAGGCACAATCCTATTAAGGGATGTTGTGTTCCTGCCAGTGACATTCTGTTTGGGCGCTGTACTGAAAGCTATCACTACTGTATTAATATATAAAAGGAGTGTTTTGTATTTTTAGATATTTCTTTCAACATACCACTATTTTACATTGTCCCCCAAATAATTCCCACTGCAGACCTTTATTCCAGAGAGATCTATTTCATCAATCAATCAAATGATTAATCCTTATTTATAATCCTTATTATTTTTTGTTCATTTAGAACAAAGTAAAATCCACTTAAACTGGTTTTGTTGTCCTTCATTTTTAATAGTGTAATACAGTAGGATTTGATTTTGATTTTTGTGTCACGCCACAAACTGCCCAGCACACAAGGACTTGTAAGACACCAAATACACTGTTGCAGCACTGAAACAAAAGGAAATGGCTAAAATATATAGCAAGAACATCCAACCTTGCATCAAGAAAGTTTGCGTATTACATAAACTTTACAACTTAAACAGAGAACTTTGTCTTCTCTCCCAAGCTTTACACAGAAACTCTGCAACAAAAAAGCTTTCCTTCCTAAAACACAAATCTAGCCTTTGATAATCATTCAGCCAAAATGAAATCTACTTTGACTGAAGACATTTTATGAAAAAGAAAATACAGCTCTTAAATCATCATAAAGAATAATAAAACATAAAATGAACTTCATTTTCTATCTCTTGTCACCCATATAACACACCGAGTCTCCTCTGGCTTAGCATTAAACTTGCTGTTTCTACAGTTAATGCTAATGCTAATGCTAAAGTACCTGAGTGTAGCTGTGCACATAAAGATCTTTGACTTTGAGTTAAATTCTAACATATGGTTCCACGTTATTATTTTTAATAAGACATTTTTCAATGAAAAATGGGTTGAATATTGCGAAGGTTGCAAAATATGAGGTTATAGAAGTGCATCCATAAATCAAACCCATAGGTCCTGAACTATCCTGAAAGCTTTGTTTTGATTGGTCCTTTCCATCTGTAACATGTTTAATTTACCTGTCTACACACCTGGTAAGACACTCCCACTAAGTACAGGGCTAGCAGCGAGTGTTTGAGCAGCATCAGTGTGGTGTGGTGCACTCAGTGGGTGTTGCCAGCCAGGCCTCACACAGCCATCCAATCAGAACAGAGAGGACTTTTTGGGAAAGAGAGCATGGTCACACACTCAGTGTGCACAGTACTGCTGCAAGGGCGAGTAACAGTGGATCAATGTGTTGTATTTTTTGTACATTAAAGCAGTGTAAGGATTTCAAATTTGACTCCGAATGAAAATAAGAATCGGTGTAATATTTTTCCTTTAAAGGACATTTCTTGCATATTTAAGTCCAATATATACAACCTGCATACATTTTGTTGCTAACAACCAATTTCTAAAACATAAAACTGTATTTTAGTTTTCCTGTTATTAAAAAAAAAAAAAAAAAAAAAATCATCCAATTTTTCAAAATCAAATGTTCAGGTGATACACCCATCTTAAAATTTAATGTTTCACCTTGTAACACTTATGCACAATTATAGAAGGGACGGTTGTTTTAATTTCTTGGTAAAAGCTGTCTTCTCCTGGGACTATATTTCCTGTCAGAGACATATATTGTCTTCTGTGCAGCTGTATGTTGAACCGGTTAAATAAAGTTACTTTGGCAAAAAAAACGTGTGTTTTGACGTGTTCACTGTGAAGGATTACTTACCTTGAGCGCATTTCAAGTCTGTACAAGTTGATTATTTAGTGTACTGGAATGAACTAAAACTAATGGCAAAAACCAATGGCAGTCTGCAACGCAGGAAAAAAAGGTTTAATATTTACTGTTCCAGTAGTATATTTTTGGAAACAGTGTTCAATAACGCAACATGTAAGTGGGTTGTATATAATGGACTCAAATGTGCACTATCATCAGTATGGTCCTTTAAAGGGAACTCCACCGATATGTACACACTATTCATGGGAAGAACTGTACAATGGATTTTGTGGCTTTAAAGGGAGATGTACGTAGATGCAGATACTTGGATCCATGCATGGATGGATGGAAACATATTTGAATTGTTGACTGTAAGCCTAACTTCATAGTTTTACTTGATTACAAAGACTCAAGATTTAAAGGAGCTGAAGTCTGTCCAGAGTTTTCAACTATAATTATTCAGAAGACAGTTTTCAAGATCAGATCAGACTGTTGTCAAATAATCATTTCATGGTAAAAGAAAATGTCCATGAAAAGTCACATGGTAAGGGAACAATTTCACACTGTAAGGCCCAGGTGTGATCCTGTGGTCTTAAATAGAAGAGAAAATAAGCACATTACGAGCTTGAAAGACTACACAAACTCAATGTGCCACCTGCATTTCACTTCAAATCCTCCATCTCACGTCATATCTGTCACAGAAAGTGGAAGGATGCAGCTGCAGGTGGTTTAGAAGCTGTTGTGGGTAGAAATCAACATCTTGACAGCTTGGAAAATGCCCTTTTGCTGTAGCGAATCCAAAACATTAAAATGCTTTAAAAGAAAAAAAAAAAAAGTTTTGGACTTATGGTTTTGACATGTTCATCCCTACTAAACTCAAAGCCTTTCCAAGAATAAAGAAATGGATGCCTTTGTTTGTGTTTGGTTTATTATTTTTTTCAATTATATTTTCAGGACAAGCCAGGATTTTCACCACATAAAGTACATGTATACAGAGGTGGGTAGTAACGCGTTCCATTTACTCCGTTACATTTACTTAAGTAACTTTTTTCACAAAATTGTGCTTTACTGAGTAGTTTTATTGCAGGATACTTTTAACTCATATTTGAGTATATTTATGAAGAAAAACATATACTTCTACTCCATTACATTTGGTTGCAATTTTTGCGTTACGTTTTTATTAATTGCGAGACATCACTCTGACGCAACGAGTCAAAATTCTCCGCCTTTTCCACTGCAGCAGAGAAAGTGAAAGCAACTGTTAGTGTGTGTGTGTGTGTGTGTGTGTGTGTGTGAGAGAGAGAGAGAGAGAGTTTTGNGTGTGTGTGTGTGTGTGTGTGTGTGTGTGTGAGAGAGAGAGAGAGAGAGTTTTGGTCACATTCAGCATCCTGTCATCTCCATGACAACGATGGGTTGACATGGCTTGATAGGTGGGCCGGCCGGTGCCTTTGCATGTAATATAATATGAATTAAAATGAACTTAAACTAACCAAACATGATGTTTTTGTTTCATAATTTTCTTGGCGCTTAGATGAAAAATGGATTCTAAAAAGAGAAAGGCTGACACGGAGAAACAGTGGACAATTACAGAATTATTCGTTCCTGGAATCATTGGCATTTTCATCTGGCCATATTCACCCCCGCCCCAAAGTCTACTAAAACCAACAGCTACATACAGCTACATAATGCGTTGCCGCCTTTGTCTACCTAAAATTGTGGACATTTCAGCTTCTAAGAATCAACGTGGAACTTGAACATGTGGCGGTAAGCTGCAACTTAGCTACTTAACTAGCTGTTGCTGCTGCTAATGCTAACTCAAGTTTTCCTGTTCTGTTGTGAGTAAATTCATGAAGCTAACCTAGCTAACTGTCTTGGGGCCAGACCAGAATTGTCATGATTTGTTATGTGGTAAATATTTGATTTATTACTGTCTACTGTTTCTTTATATGATATGATTTGGATTGTATTAGAAGCTACATATGTCTACTTTGCATGTTTTTTCCCTCTCAGATGAGCACTTTATAGCTTGTTGATTATTATAAAGAATAAGCTTGATCAAAGTTACTCACTACTCAAGTAAACTTTTTAATAGATACTTTATTACTCTCACTCAAGTCATTATTTTGGTGACTACTCTTACTTATACTTGAGTTACTATTATCATAAAGTAACAATACTTTTACTTGAGTACAATTTCTGGCTACTCTACCCACCTCTGCATGTACATTCACATATGGAATGAAAACTTGAACACTTGACCACTCCTGATTCTGGACTTGATGCCGGCTCAGCTGCTGCTCTGGTGTACAGTAGTAGAGATGACTTTACTTTCCGGTTTTCTGGGTGTATTAACCTTCTCTCCACCTTGACATGCCACCGCCTCCGCTCAGGTCACAGTCAAACGCAGGCGGTGATATCCTGGAGAGCATTACCGAGTTTTCAGTGACATGAATTATGATAAATTATCGGTCAATAATTCAACACGTGTGTCAGATAGAGTATATTTACGGGACCACCTGGCATTGCTTGAATAGAGGTTACGCTGTAGGGAGTAAATAAATAATACAGCTTTTTTTTTTTTTTTNCTTTTTTTTTTTTTTTACCCTGAGCTTTAATACCATTAAATATTCAGCTATTTGGATTATCAAATTTGCTGCTAAATTACAGCTTCCCTGTTGATATGACTATGAGGAGAGGTGGCCAAAGAGTGCTGCAACGGGAACCCAGCCAGGAAGGGAAACAACACACACGCACACACACACATTAACACGTTTGGGTGAGCTAGACTGCAACACACTGAGAAACGCATACATGCACAAAACACATGCACGCATACACACAAAACACATGCATAAATACACACACACACACACACACACACACACACAGCCCCAGGTGGCATATGCTGGCATAGACTGCCTTACCTGATGATGCTGTATGCATCAATGAGCGCACCCAAAATAACGCAATGCTTACCCGAACTGGGCCGGTTTAAGTGGCGACTCTCCCCTGAACATTTTGCATGTAATCGCAGGATTATTTGATAAATAATACATGGAAAACCATATTTTGCTTCTCTGTTATACAACATAATAGAGTGCTGTGACAAGCTTCATTCTCCCAGGTCTGTGTTATTAGTATTAACCACCTTTAGAATCACCAGCACAAATTTTTGGCATCCCAACTCTGATATGAGAATTGGTAAGCAAAATGAGAAATGAAGCAATTAGGGAGGTTCACATACATTATTTAGCTCTCATTAGCTGCCTGTGACACTGCAGGCTCCACACCAATGAAAAGTGCTGGCCAGGCTTCGGCAATTAGTAAAATTAGTGGCACAGGAATTGGCGTCGATTCAGGCCACATGGCCCAGAAGATACCAGACTGGTGTCAGTCGTGTAATTTATAACTTTGCACATGAAATAATAGGTTTGAAAAATCACGGGGGCTACCAGTGTGTCAACCTGTATTATCCAGGCGACAAGGGGGTGTCTCTTGGATAGAGGGAACAGCAGCAGCTTCCTCCGATTTTTTAGGGCAGCGCATAGTGCAGTCAGCCATTTTGTGTCTCTGGGAGAAAAAACAGGGGACAGAGGTCCAAGCGGATGGTAATTAGCAGTCTGGGTTGTGTTTGTTTTCATTTTGCGCATGTTTGTGCTGATAAAGTTTGACTTGCCAAAAATCCCAGTCCCACGCTGGATTCCGCTCAAGCTGTTCCCCAGCATCCTTCAGGAACGATGGGAAATCTTGTATGCTGCCACCGGTCACAGCACAAACAGACGGTAGTAATCAGTGATTAGTGGACATGTTACAGTATGCAGAGATAAGCCACATCCCAACCCTTCAGTCTGAATCAACACGCGTCACATCAAACGTGCACGTTTTCTAGATACACAAAATAAGCACTAATATTAAAATGAAATTCATCTATGTACCTTGGATTGTTTAGCCACATTTTTAATTTCAAAAGTCTTTCTCTTTGTTTTTCGGTTTACAACAAAGAGCATTTAGTTTAAAATAGACCATTTTATTACAGCCTTGGTCCCTTTAGGTTTTCAGCTTTAGGTCTTCAAATAACCACTGTAGGTCTACATCCAATACCGGACCAAAGCTACAGAGCATTTTGCAGCCTCTTCATCATTATAGAGAAAAAAGGAAGCGAGAGAACAAGTAAAGCAAATAAACAGGTGTTGTGTGCTTTAGAAAAAGCTAACGCTAACGTGTTCTGGAATAGAGAGGCATAATTATACTGTGCTGGATTATGGAAAACATTGTGCATGTTAATTACACCAGGTATGCTCATTGATTTTCTGTTATAATACTTAAATGTGTCATTAATAATTCATTTTCCTGCCAGCCCGTTCCATTTTTCATGCACCTGTGTTGTTGATGTGAATGATGCTGTGTCATTGCTGATGATGGTTCTGCGGTTCATCATGGAAAGTAATTTTTTTTTCACTGACACCTACTTATTTGTCTTTTATGAGCCTCTGACAATGTCCATATTGTGAGGAACGTCTGCAAACTCCAGACTGACCAAAAGATCTTCATTTTTTTTCTCTCTACGGAAAGCTGAATGGCTTGATTGATAAGTTCTGAGCCTGACATATAAGGAAGCGAGCAAGGGCTGTAGGATTTTACATGGAAGAGCTATAATCCATTTGTGTGTTTGCATGTCTGCTGTTTTCAACTTTGATTAAAAGTTTCAGAGGCACCTAAAGCTCTGTGAGTTGCACAAATATGATCAAACTAGGCCAACGTGCAGTGGTTATGTTGTTGAGCTTGATCAGCATCCATACCGACCTCACCATGATTTGGTGAGGTCAGCTCTTCCCAAAATATGAAAAAGGCCGTAGCTAGAATCTGCTGGGTCTCAGCTGATAATGTCATATCAGCTTTGGAGGATTTTTGGCTAACCAAGAAAAGGACTTAATAACAATTAATAATCATAATACATTTTTATATAGTTAATTTCTAAATGCTCAAAGTTGCACTAGAATAGGAAAACTTACCAGAATCAGGGAGCAAATATATTGCTCCTTCAAAACATTCTGTATGCAGTGAAACACCAAACAGACATACTGAAAGAATGTACAAAATGAACAAGCAAGATTCATTAAGCACTGAACTAAATCCATAAACAAATTCTCAAAAAAATTGACAACATTTTTAAAAATTTTAACTTTGAAAACTGAACTGGCACAGGGAAAAAAAAAATACGCATACAGTAAATACAGAGGTACAGAATATCAGTCAGACAGTACACAAATTATACCTCTTGACTAGGAGATTCAGACCATAGAGAGAAATTCAAGTCCATAGAGAACACTGTCCAATTCCAATATAGTCCATGAAGGGGTCCCAGATTTTATAAAATGCTGAAGGTTTGTCCTTGAGCCAGAAGCTCATAGCTTCCAAGGGAATGTGTTCCATTATGTCTTTAAATCATGGCGAAAGGCTCGGAGGTTTATCAGAAATCCAGTGGGGTAAAACAAATCTTCTGGTGCCGAATGAAATAACATTCAATAATTTCAACATCTGCGGTTTGGGATTCAGTGCAGAGTCCAGTCCAAGAACACAAGAGATAGGCTTAACTTCTAGATTTTTATTTTTACCAAACATTTTCCCCAACATGTTTAATTAAGAGGCAGTCAAAAATACAATGAAAATATGACCCTTCAGAAATTTTACTTTTATTACAATATTTTCAAAGCAACAGGTTAAAACCTGTTTTGTTGCAGTGGAAATTTGAAGCCTGTGCAAACACTTGAACTTTAAATTAGTCAGATTCAGGGCTTTAAAGTGGCTTTCAAAAGATGTGTTTTTAAAGTTTTTTAAGTGGTAAAAAGGGAGGCAGAGTCTCTGATAGTCTTCAGAAGAGAGTTACAGAAGGAGGAGGCAGCAATGTAGAAAACTCCGTTTCCCTAGGTTTGGTGCTTGGTCCTGAAACAGTATTATTTTGTCAAATCCTAATCTTTCAAAATCAAATATTCAGGTGATACACCCACCTTAAAATCTGTTTTGTTTTTTGTTTTGTTTTGTTTACTAACACAATTATAGCAGGCATGTCATTTTCTAGTTAAAAGCAGTCTTCTTCAACTGCAATCCCTCCAGAATGCTTAGCAGACACATGTAAAGTTTAAAACAAATAAATACAAGGTCAGAACTTATCAATTACCCCTCATATAAACTATCTGAGGAGTCAGCTTTTCTCCTTTGCAGTGCAGCTAAAGCTTTATTAGTAAAGTTGTCTTCAAATGAGGGCAAAGGCTATTCCCCACAGAGGCGGATGGAGCAGGATTTAGCTGTGCTGGTCTAACTTACAATCACGGTTAATAAACATGACAAATGAGCTTTTGCCAGTCCGTGTAGAACCTCTCTGGCCAAAAGGCAGTAATGAAGTGTTTGATTCCCCTGAGCTGCTGCTTCAATGACTCGGCCTACAGACCGACTACTCCTGCTCTTTTATTTCATCATGTAAGATCATTTCCCTTGTTCTTGCCTTTTAAAAGTACCCCCATCCCGTTCCTGTCATATTAAAGAACCGCATCCCTGAAGGAGTAAATCTGTCAGACAATAGTGGAGAGATGAGCACGACAAGCAAACAAACCCTGGAAACAACAACGAGTTTGTCCTTGAATTTCCACACCTGTGAGCACTGAACGTGGCAGGGCCATTTGTGAATTGGAAGGAACACGACATGTTTGTCCAGCATCAACTCGGCGCATGTTTATCCCCTCGTTTTTTTTCCAGCATTGTTTGTCTTTTCTTTGTGGCGCTGAAATGCTCAAATTGCATTTCTCAGATGTTGGTTCCCTGGAGGTGCACACTTGGCGGCAGGCGTCTGCGGGAGAAGGAGACGAAGGGGAGAGGAAGAAGGACTGGGGAGAAGATAAAGAAAGAGAAATGGAGGAGTGAGCAAGAGAGAGAGAGAGAGAGAGAGAGAGAGAGAGATCTCCCACTCATTCTCCAATGCAGAACTGAATTTATGCTGAAATGCTTCATCTGCCGTATAGACTCTTTAGCAATGTAAATGCATGCTGATGATCTTGGATCTCGCAACAATATGGCATACGTGTCTCGTACAGCAGGAACTTTTTCACAGTTAATTGTTTGCCAACAGACGATAAAGTATTCAGAAGTATTGCAAGGAGCAGCCACGTATGGAAGTTTAAAACAAACACGCAAAACATACATAATTTTATGCATTTATTTTCCCCAGGTATTACACTTCGACAAGCAGAATATGCATGCTGGACTTTTCTGGGCGATAGCTCGTTTCCCTTTATTCTGTTTTCAATTAACTCACCTTGAGAAGCTCTCCTGTTGATAAGTGCAGTACAGTATTACTGAATCCTCTCCTTTACTTTAGAGAGGCTTCCTCTCCAGGCACTGAATAGCATATAATAGATATTGAACTGTAAATTTGAATTGAAAGCTTGGGTCATTGTGCTTCATTGACTTTAGACCACAAAAACCAAATGATGTCTTAGTTGAGAGAAATATATCAAAGGATATCAACAATTATGAGTCATAAACACGCCTGGAGACGTGCCTGGCGGGCGTATAGCAGCGGGAATTAGCATGTTGAGCTGATAAATATGCATGTAAAGACGCTCCCAGGGGAATAACATGCGTGTGATTGATAGCTTTGGAATTGAAGGATGTGTAAATTCCTTTTATTCTGGGGGTTGTGCTGTTGTACCACTGAAATACATAGCACTTGTTAAAAGTTTTACCAACTTTATAATCCTTAATGCCACATCTGTTTGCTGTCTTTATAGCGCCTGTAAAACGTCATTAAATTATTACCACCAGCTGGCCTCATTGCACAATAACCTCACTTATCTGTTATTCTCTGGGAATACTTTTGATTTATAGACCCTCTTAGAATAAATGATATTTTATACATATGTATATATAAATAAACAAGGGGAAATGTGTTCTCTTAAATAATTCATGAGTTGTACTTTGAATATGCTAGTTAGATGAAGTGTTTTTCCTGGTTGTTTGTGGCAGATTGAAATATTTCAGCAAGAATCTTTCCTAAATATATTAATCTAAAGGAAGTCTTAATCATTTCTTTACTGATTTTAATAAATATTGTGGAAGCATTCTTGGACATATTTGGTGTGAATCAACAAGATTTTACAAATGATTATCATGTTTTGCACAATTCAAAATTCTATCTCCAATATAACCCATAGATCTCACAACATTAAATCCTAAAAAACAAAAATGGAATATTAGCAGCTTCCCCTGACTTATTTAATCTATATTTTGAAGATGAAATGATGAGCTTTCAACACTGCTTCAAATTCAACATCACTCATCACTCAACTCTGAAGAATTCCAGCACCCCCTAATGTCAGCACAAAGCTACTGGAGTCAAATGGCAAAAATGGATGAAGTGACATACATCACTCCAGCATGCACTTACTGCGTGAACCACAGAAGAAGAAGAAGAAGAAGAAGAAGAAGAAGAAGAAGAAGAATGATAACAATCCAAACAGACAGATGCAGAGGAAATGATCTGTGTGGCTACGCTGCTGCTTATAAATAGCATGCGCCCTGGAGTAGCAATAAAGGCTGTTTGCATAGCTGCTGTATGTTTAGTATGTAATGATATATTATTGCTGCAGGTAGTAGGAGCATGTCCTATGTGCTCAGTCCTCTCGGGTGTAATTGCTTCAGAGGAGCTAAACTGGAGGNGGGGAGGAAATATTAAAGATTAATAAGGTGTGTGTGTGAAGCTGTATGTCTCAGGAGTGATTCTTTTCATTTAGCAGCAGTGTTTTATTTCTCGCTGTACTTACTTCTCACACACTTTGAAATTCTGACTATTTGGAAGACCCCTCAAAGGCCTCATTGTTTCCATGTAACACAGAACGCCACGTTTCGAAGATGTCTCAGCTGAATTAAAGTTAAACCTGTCAGTCATTACAGATTCACAGTGTCAGATGAAAGTGCAGAAATTATATCCGTAGTTGTGTAAATGTTTATTAATGAAGTTCTCATGTCAGAAAAAAATATATATATATTTTGGACAAAGGTCAAATGTGACATAAAACACAATTGGATAATCTTATTTTTATTTTCTAAACATAGCAGCTTTTGATCATTAGCAATTTTTCACTGAGCACAAAATAAGAACAAAGTATCTTTAAGGACAAAACAGTGAACTGAGGGTGATTTTCCTGGTTTAGAAACTAATAAAATAATTTTTTGCATGTGATTTATTAATTTTTATTTTTTGTATTTTATGTAATAAGGGACACAGTCCCTTATTACAATGCTGGTTTCTTGAAGACATTACAGGCGTGCATCTCAGGTTTCCAATTTTAGAAGACTGAGCTAGAAGTGCACTCATTACAGCTCATATCTCTGCCAAGGCCAAACAAGCCAATGATGANAGACTGAGCTAGAAGTGCACTCATTACAGCTCATATCTCTGCCAAGGCCAAACAAGCCAATGATGATAATAATAATAATAATAATAATAATAATAATAATAATAATAATAATAATAATAATAGGACCTATTTGCTTCATTTGTCATTAAAAAAAGTACATTTTAAAATATATCCAGATCCAGAACCACGTAATAGCACCAAAATTTAAGTTTTGTCAACATCAGTTCAAATTTTTTTGAATAATCCTGCTAACAAACAAACCATCCAACAAAATGAGGTCAAAACATAAAGATTTAAGGTGTTATTAAAGGTATTTTTGGGGGACAGGTTTTGTCCCTTAAAGTTGCGCTCGTTCATCATCAAGCATACAGTATGACAATAGTGATTTTTTTTTCTTTCCAATTGACAGAACAAATATCAGACAACTTTGTCTCCAGGCCTTCCTCAGGTTTATTGTCATTAACCTCAACTGACAGAACATCATTCTGTGATTGTGGAGCTTTCTCTCTCTCTCTCTCTCTCTCTCTCTCTCTCTCTCTCTCTCTACAGGTTTCATTCTTAATAACAGATTATATTTCTGTTTCTCATATTTCTATCTTTAGAAAAATGAAATATTGTGAGCAAGTATAAAGTGGGCATAATTAGCATTGGCTTCAGTCTACACTTTTCTGATCATAACTGTATTATCCATAAATTTTTATATGACTTTAGTTTGTGCTTCTTTTTTATGTGAGGAATCTTGCACATGCATGATTTGAAAATGTTAAGCATGATTGAAAAAAATAATACGACTAAAAAAAAGACTAAAAGAGCTGTGCATATTAAAAAAAATACAATTTTCAATATAGAAAAGCATATGTTAATGTGTATTAGGATGCTGTATTGCTTTGAATTCCAGTTATACAAAGTAGAACGTGCACACACACACACACACAGTATACTGGTGTACACACACAGACAAGCGGAGAGTATCAGTGTGAAGCACAGAATAAAGCAGCCTGTGGATTTGGCCAGGTTTCCGTGTCAGAAGCAGCGTGTATGTTCATATGTGTTCGTAGGCTTTAAAAGGCTCTTTTTTCACACCCTGCTGTTTCCCCCTGATAATTTAATGTCCATATTTTTCTCTTCAGGCATTAAAACCTTCTGAAGTTCATTCTCTGTCTTTGTACTCTATGAGGCTGCGCAGTGGGGCTGGGAAACACACACCACACTCTGTGGGTCTTCTGTTGTATTGCCTAGCGAGTGCCCAACCAATTACCAAGATCAAATGCTAAACTATCGTTCTGTTTTTGCCACAATCTTCTGATTCAGCTAGTGTTTCTACCAGATGTTTTTTTTTTCTTTCTTCAAGCTGAACATCTAATAACGACGGATGTTGATCACTGTGTTATGCGTTCGCAAAGATGACAAGGCAAATTTTCCAGCTTAATTCAATGTTCTCAAAACGTCTCCCCGTCGAATATTTTCTTCCATGGGTCATTCTCAAGTTATTATTGACAGCGGAGAGTAATAGACAGTAAAACTAGATACATCTGGTGAAAATAGACAAGCTATATGATATTTTCAGTTTGTTTACTTTATTAATAAGTTAAAAATGCTGTTAAATATTGTTGCCTTCATGTGCTCCTGGTGGGTTCTCAATTCTAAATTTGAAAGTTGGTATCTCTCATTGTCGAAAAAAAAAAAAAANCAAAAAAAAAAAAAAACAGAAACAGAATCAAAACATCACATTGGCTGTGCTGAAATTGTGCTTTTTTCTAACTAAAGTTTTGCTCCATTATCGCTTAGTTAGTAGGAGGCAGACAACTGATTTACAGTAAAAAAAAAAACAAAAAACATTTGCATATAAGCATTAAGACTAACAAAGAATATTAGTGCTATAAACTACCAGTAGAGCCTATATGATTGAAAAGTCACAATTCGGCAACTCAGGTATCTTAGAAAAATCCAAGTTTCCCTATTGGTAATTATTAATTAAATAAGATATTTCTGACAGCACATGAAGCCAGAATAACAATGAGTGGCTTAATAACAAAGGAGGAGCCTTTGCCAAAACAGGAAGTGTCTGTGTTAATGTGCTGCAACTATTGCTGTGGTTGTAGTTGCAGATCCTGCGTGGGTTTGCTGAAGTCTGCACTACCCACAATAAGGTCAATAGGGAGCGTGTTTCATGGGAAGCATCAATTTCACGATTTCTGTTTAGTCTGCATCAAATGATATATAAAATATATGCAATGTGAAAGGGCTGATCATCTATATAATGTAATGTGATGTGCCCAAAAAGAGAATTGTCACCTATTTGTGTAGCTCTGTGGCGCTTTTAGCTCCTTTAAGGTCATTGTTTGTGGTTTTTCCTAGCACTTAAAACCAGTATACTGTATAGTTGCCTCTGATTGGTTTTCACTAACCCCTGATATAAAACCGTAGTAGCTGTTCTAGCAAACAAACTGTTATAAATTTACAGTACACTACTGTCCAGCAAAATTACTAAGTGACAGAATAAGCAAGTGACAGATGAAGAAAGTTAAGTCAAAGATCCAGATATTTTTCTCAGGAGTTGGTGGAGATCAAAAACTGAACTAAAAGGAGAATAAATATTGGACTTGCATTCATTAAGTTGACAGAGACATGACTCCAGCGAGCTGATGTTGTTCTGTGCCTGTAAAAAAAAATGTTAGTAGAACCCTTTTAACATCTTTTTAAGGTGATAATATGTCAGGGCTGTGTGTCCGATTTTTTTTTTNTTTTTTTTTTTTTTTTTTTTTTGGAGTACTCCTGCCCCTTAGTAGCCAGAAAATCCAATGATGAAGCTTTGATTTTCACTAGTCCCTCACTTTCGTGCATTGGATTTGTCTGCTTTAGTGCTGTGTTATCATTAAAACACACACACACACACACACACACACTCAGGCACCCCAGATAGTCCACTGCATTGTACCCATCAACTTTCCCACTCGCTCAGAGGAGGAGCAGCCCTCTATGTACAAGTGGGTTTTTTCTTCTTCCTGTGCAGTAAGAACGCTCATTCTGCAAGAGAAGGGTGGCTCCTGATTTCCCCTGGTACTCTCACATGGCCTGTAGAGATCCACCTGTCAGCACACCTGAGCTCCACAGCCTTTCTTGCTGACACTGCTGCCTCTGTTTACAGAGACGAGACGTGAAAAGGAAACAGAGGTCGTCGTCATCCGGTGTCATGGGGTCCACGCTAATCACCTGAGCTGAAATTATGTAGCGCCAGCGTCTTTGTAGGGAGAAAATTTCTCGGTAAAAACTAGTTTCATTTGAGAGTGAATGATATCAGTTAGGATGTCATTTCTCAGGAATTACATTTTTTTTTGGTGTGTGTGTGATTTTTTTTTTTTTTTTTTTNTTTTTTTTTTTTTTTTTTTTCTGTACAAAGCACAAAAGATGGATTACAGGAAAATCAAGCAGCACTGAATAGACCATTAATTTGATAAAGCTGAGTTTGAATGCTTATAAAACTGTGTTGACAGCCCGAGGGAACGTGACAGCTTCTTCAATTAACAATTGATGCTTATATAAGAACATCCTTCTGTAAGTTATTCATGATTCCTTATGCCAGTTGTTGTCATAAATCCATATGTATGCAAGTTAATAGATTTCCTCTGCTGTATGACAAGATTTTTCTTCTCCGTCTGACCCTGCCATATGCCATATGATGTCTCTTTTGTCCACATTCACTGTCTAATTATAACCAGCCGGTTTTGTAAGAATACACGTGAGGGAAAATGGCCAGAAACAGTATTGTATGTATATACAAAACATAATATATGGCATATTTGAATAATTTCATTGTTTTTCAACTTGAATCAAAGAAGTACATACTGTAGCTTTTTGGCTACGTTTACATTACAGGTCTTTATGCTCAATTCTGATTTTTTTAATCAGATCCGATCTTTTTGTGTTGATGGTTCACATTCATGTTTGNTGCTCAATTCTGATTTTTTTAATCAGATCCGATCTTTTTGTGTTGATGGTTCACATTCATGTTTGTAAGTATCCATATCTGACACCAGTGTGAACACAGTTGAGGTCCTAAACTACCACGCATGCGCAGATGTAACTAAAATGTGAGCCGCATGCATACAAAAATAACACAATAACTCTATTTTTGTGCAACAGAACATGGGATGCAGTTTGTCATGTATTTGCGTGCAGATCATTTCATATGTAACACTAGGTCTTCAATGAAAATAACAAAATCAAACAAATTTTACCTGCGGAGTTGAGAAGTGTAATTTTACTGGTGATGACTATGAGCTCCAGATTCTGGAGCTCAGGAGCAGCTAGGCTCAGCCTTTGTGCGCTGCTGCATGAGAGTGCATGTTATGTCAGTGTCAGCATCGCTGCCTCACAGATTGTCTTGGGAAGTGAAGTGCCTCGCTGTTTTTTTTTAATATATTTTCACGGTCTGCAAGTGTGCCCCTGAAACGTAAGAGGCAGTCAAGATCCCCCCATCCCGTATTTTGCCAGAATGCAGGTGGCAAGCCTAGTGCAAGCATACACGGCCAGGATTATTTGTTGCAGAGGTCGGAAGACATTGAAGATAACAAGGATGAGAAATGAGAGCGAAAAGGCAACAAAAAACAAAAGTCATAGCAGCTGCTCTGTTGCTGTTGCTGCACATCAGAGAGAGGTGTAGGTANAAACAAAAGTCATAGCAGCTGCTCTGTTGCTGTTGCTGCACATCAGAGAGAGGTGTAGGTACGAGGGCGGAGCCAGCTATGATGTGACCGCCATGTTCACAAGTTCACAGAGGAACAGTTCACTGAAAACTTTCGGATATCTCCATATATATCCAACAAATTTAAACTTTTTCGTCTCTCCACTGACCTCTGTCGCTGTTGTTGCTCTCCTCCATATTTATTTTTACCGACTGCTATGAGGCGCTGACACTGAATGAGGATGACATGCTATATGATAAGTGAAAAAAAAACAAACCACACGAATTCTGATCTGACCAGTCAGACAACAGTCGCATAGCCAAAGATCAGATATGGATTGGATCTAGGACCACGTATATGCAAGTGGCCCAGATCTGATATGAAAAAATCAGATTTGGTGTGTTCACACTGCTGTGAATAAATCAGATCTGAGTCACATGGAGGCAAAAAAAAAAAAAAAAAAAATCAGATCTGGGCCACTTCAGCATGTAATGTGAATGTAGCCTTTGTTAGCTTTAAGAGAAAAACAGTTGCATTTTACATCAACAATTATGCATTTTTGAAACCATGCAACAGCTTCATACTTAATACTTTTACATTTTTGGCTACCAAGGAAATAACAGCAAGGCTTTCATTTGTTTGATTCCTACTGGCCATATACTGACTCTTCAACAATATTCTGTCCATTTTATAATAAAACCTTCAAGTAACCACAGACTCTAATACAAAGCATATTGCTGCAGTTGTGGAAAAGCCAAACAACTCCAATTCTGCTCACTGTCAAAGATTTTTACTTGAACTGGAGATTTACACGGACTGTTGTTATTAGAGCCAGTTGCATGACCCCACAGGGGCCGAACACATGGATTCAAACAAGAAAGACTCTCATTACAGCACATACCTCTGCCAAGGTTGGACAAACCTTGACAACATTCTTGTTCTTGTCTTGTTTTAATAATATACTGGCCTGAAAAGAAAGAAATATCTATAATAAATATCATATTTTTCTAGATCTATCTCTGTTATGAGTAGAGATATGTCAAAACTGTTTGCATGAGACTTAATTAGCATAATTCAAGCTACATATTAGTTCATGTTGCATGTCTCTGCCCTATTTATTAGTGCACAGCAATTCCATTATTGTATTCCTGGTTCCAGCAGCTAGTTTCCGCCAGATCTAGAGCAATTTGCACCTATCAATAGTCTATCATGGGATAAATATGATAGATCCCCCCCTCCCCCC